>JAJJMA010019836.1:44402-59124 GCA_023529015.1 Papaver nudicaule | reverse complement strand
TATATATTTGATAGTGCACAAAATAATCTAATCGTTGTAGATGTTTGGGAAGAAAGAAAAAAGAAAAAAATTATATCGTATTATTGATCAAAAATAAATAAGGGGTAGGTATTCATTTTAGTTTTGACACCCGTCAACCAGTGAAAAGCATGATGGAGTACTTCAGGATGATGTTTTCCATCAAGAACCGGTGCCATGCCGTCTGTCTATTCCCTAGGAGCTTGCTGCAGTGCCACCCCCTAGCTAGTAGGCTTTGTTGTCTTGTCTTGGCTCCCTCCTCATTAATTAATGACAGACAACACACCTAGCTAGCTCTAGCCCACTCAGGTCTGAACCAAGTCATAAATCATAGCCGAACGAAAGAGCGACAATAACAAAGCCTACTCTGCTGCATGCAGTTTTTTTTTTTGGTACAAGGCAGGGAAGGAAAAACAAACAAAAACACTAGCTAGGATCCACTAACAGATTAGGGATGATGCAGCTAGGAAAAGAGTTAATCTAATCACCATTATGATTTTCTATAAGGGTTCAAGGCAATGTTAGACTCACCCACTAGCAGGTGGTAAAATACGTAGGGTCAGAGTATATTCTACGGTAGTAAAATACATGTCATATACTGTGGGTCACGTGGTAAAATACCTAACCTAATGATGTAGTATGTTTTCTTTGGACCTTCAACAGCTAGATAGATACTGTAGATAGATTAAGCATAACGTCACATCCCATCTTTTCTCTCTGAGAAGCATGCAGAGCATGATGAGTGATGACGAAACTGAGATTTTTCCCGTTTACCGAAAAATCTTTGTTAGATTTCCTTGTTGATATTCAAACCACACAAAACAACAAAAGCATTTTGATCCCCAACCTTAAATTTATTCTTCTTCTTCTTCTTCTCTCTTGGTTTATTCTTCCTCTCGATTGGTTTATTCTTATTCTTCGGAGAAAGAGAGCTGAAGAGAGAGAGAGACACTCATAGCAGATCAGAACTGAAGTAAGTTTGAGGATTTTTTTTTCGTTTCTGTTCCATTTTGATTTTTTTGTTTACATGATCAAACCGATCGAATGAAACCCGAGTTTCTTAAATCCATATGGGTTGTTGTTAGATTTTCTATGAGAGTAAGAGAAACCGAAATAAAACACTGCTGACTTCTTCTCCTCATCTTCCATTTTCAGCATAAAAACCAAAGACAGAGGATTTCCATGTTTTAAGATAAGTACTACTAAGCATAACTTATAAGGTAATTTTTTGGGTGTACCTTTACTCATCCATTTTTATTTTTATGTCTTTTTGATTGAGACATCCATTTTGATGATTTCTTTTCTTTGATTTTGTATGTGATCAATCCAAAAGAAACAAACCCCAGACTCTTAAATCCCATTTTGAAATTTGGGTTTTAATGATCTTCTTATTAAAATTTCCATTTTTTTTGGATCATTTTTCCTGATCTGGGTTTTGTGGGGATTTTTATTTGGATTTGATGCTGCTGGTTTTTCCATTTGTGGGTGGTTGCGGCAGCAGCTAAATGTGAACTATTTTGTGTCACCAGTAACTTTCAGTCCTTGATTAGATGGTCCTCAAGTAGAACTAACACTAATTTAGCTCGTGACTAATCCAAAATCCTCATTCTTTCCTTAAAGACCAAATCAAAATCATTTGGATTATTCTTAAAGTACATTTTGTTAAATAACATTATATCACCTGAAGAAAAACGCCAAAAACATGAGACTTTAATTCAGCTCAGTAAATAATAGTATAGTCGTTGAAATCTATCTTCCCAACTACTACTGTACTTTTCATTAATTATCATACTGTCTCACTCACTTCAACTAAAGTATCCCGCTCTTTTTTTATTATTATTACTACTTGGATTATGTGCTGCCTTCTTTGTTTACTGATCCCTGCGAAGTTTACAAGGAGAGAGAGGGAGAGAGAAAGGGGGGAGTCAAGAAAGAAAGAAAAACAAAAATCTCACCTTCTTTGTCTACTGATCGATCCCTGCCTTCATCAGCATCAGGGTTTTAAGAAATTGATGTTTCAGACAAAACAAAATCATTACAACAACTGAACTGACGATAATAACAAGGAAAGGATTCTGAGTAAGTGAGTTGGTGGGTTTTGAAGTGTTTTTTTTTTTCAGTTTTAATGTTTGGGAAATTTGTGGTTGTCAAATGAGAATGTTTCTTTCTGGGTTTTAAGAGAGTGATTGATTGTTTGATCATGGGTTTTGTTTCTATTGTTGTTTTGTTGTTGTTTGAGATGAATTTTTGTTCTTGTCTGTATGAGTAACAGATCGATGAAATTAACCTTGTTGTTGTTAGTGATCATGTTAGATTTGATGATTTCAACACACTGTGTAACCGAGCCTTATACTTTATACTTCATATACATACAAGTTTCTCAAAAAGGAACAGGAGGCACTCCCAGTAACACCATTGATGGTATCATAGCACAAAAGAAAAATCACCAGGCCTGACCGTCAGGAAAAGATCAAACTAAAAATATTTTACCCATCTCTTTTTCGCTCCTCCTGCTACAAAAGGAAAGGAAAGGAAAGAATTACAACTTAAAAAAACTAACGCAACTGGGTCAAGTGATGTCGGCAGCTTCCAAAAGAGGAAGTTTCTGTAAGAAATACCTACACGAAAAACTTGGCCACACGAAATAAAGAAAGCACCAGGACATTTTTTGGGTAATTAAAAATATAAACACAACTGCCAATCCTACTCAGACTCGTCGAGAATACGGATATTCATATTTACTGGATTATGTCTACTTACTTAAACCAACTATCTTAGCAGTTGATTGATTTCTGTCACCAGCTTCGAAAGGAGACTTAACAACTAAGTGGGGAGGGTGTAAAATTGTGAGTTTCAGTAAGGCAATCTCAAAGGGAGTTGGCAATCTTGCTGAATATACATTATAATTTATATCAGACTCACCCATACAAGCTGCAGGTACGCCAGAGTTCTTACTAGCTTTACGAAAACAAGCAGCACCAGTTGGAACTGCAGGACTTGGCAGAAATTGAGAGCAATCACCGGCTGGAGTTCCAGATGCTCCTGTAGAGAGATGAATCGACTTTATTAACAAATAAATGAGACCATTGAGACTTAAAGACTAGACCATTGAGAAAGAAGAAGCCGATCTTCAAGAAGAACTTTTTCATGTGAAGATTCAAGTAAAACAAAGTATTGTTGACGCCATAATAGGCTCTGGGAGTCAGAAGAACTTAATCTCAGAGAAATTAGTCAAGAAAATGGGTCTTGAAACCACACCTCATCTTAAACCTTACCCGTTAGGATGGATACAGAAGGATACTGAGTTACAAGTGAACACTCAGTGCAAGTTTAAGTTTGCTATTACCGAGAAATACATCGATGAAGTAATATGTGATGTAGTACCACTAGATGTAGCTCAAGTGATCTTTGGAAACCCATATTTATGGAAACGAGATGATGTTCTCTATCACAGAGAAAGAGTATATCGATTTAAGAAGGATGGGAAGGAATATCGCATTCAAGCAAGCAAAAACTCTTTGCCAATGAAGATAGTCTCTACAAATCAGGTTAAGAGGCTAATCAACGCTTGTAGCAAGTTTGCTTTAATAATCATACGACCAGTCATGGGAGAAGCTAGAAGAGTCACCTTACATACTACACTGTCTGTAGCCCAACAAAGGGATGTAGGTGGCATAAAAGAGAAGTTTTCAGATTTATTCAAAGAAGAAGTATTCCTACCACCCAAGCGAGGAGTTGAACATGAGATTACACTGATTGGTGATACTTCACTGCCAAACTTGAGCTTATATAGAACTTCTATAACTGAGTCTGAGGAAATTAAGAAGCAAATACAAGGGCTACTTGAACAAGGAGCTATAGTTTCTAGCTGCTCTTCATGCGGATCTCCAGTGTTACTAGTTCCAAAGAAGGATGGAGGATGGAGAATGTGTGTGGACTATCGGGATCTCAACAAGATAACAGTGAAGAATAGGTATCCCTTACCTAGAATTGATGATCTCCTTGACCAGTTAGGGAATGCCATGTTCTTTACCAAACTAGATCTCAAGTCAGGTTATCATCAAGTAAGGATCAAAGAAGAAGATACGTGGAAAACAACATTCAAAACGCGCCAAGGACTGTTTGAATGGCTTGTAATGCCTTTTAGATTGTGCAATGCACCGACAACTTTTATGCGTTTAATGAATGAGGTACTACGTTCCTTTATAGACGATTTTGTTATTGTGTACTTAGATGATATTCTGATTTTTAGCAGAACTTGGGAGGATCATCTGAAGCATATATCTCAAGTCATGGCAGTATTACAAGAGAACTCATTACGACTGAATGGCAAGAAATGTGAGATAGGAAAACAAGAATTAATCTTTCTTGGTTTCGTCATCTGAGAAGGGAAGATCAAGGTTGATTCAGGAAAGGTTGCAGTTATAACTGCTTGGCCAACACCCACTAATGTCACTGAAGTGAGGAGTTTTTTAGGAGCTTGCCAATATTTGCGTAAGTTCATACGACATTTTTCTCAAATTGCAGCTCCACTACATGAGCTGACTAGAGCAAGTAGAGTATTTGGATGGGAGTCTAAGCATGAAAATGCCTTTCAAATATTGAAGAAGAAGATCACAGAAGCGCCTGTGTTAGCTTTACCAAATCTACAGAAGCCGTTTGAAGTAGAAACTGATGCTTCAAACTATGCGCTAGGGGCTGTATTGCTTCAAGGAGGAAATCCCATTGCCTTTCATTCTGAGACATTCACAGGGGCAGTCTTGAATTATCCCACTTATGATAAAGAATTGTATGCTATGCATCAGGCGATGAAGCATTGGAGATCCTACCTATTAGGGAAACAGGTGGTGGTGCACACCGATCACAAACCACTACAATACCTACAAACCCAGTCGAAGTTACAGCAGGCATGACATATGAAGTGGTCATCCTATTTGGAGCAGTTTAACATCCATATCAAATACAAACAAGGAGCAACCAATAAACTGGCAGATATGTTATCCAGACCTCCCAACAATTTGTATCTAGTAGTGGCAATGCATACTCAACCCCTACTACCAACTGAATATGCTCAGTTTTATGTAAAAGATGAAGACTTTCGGGAAGAATATGAGAAGATAAATCAGGGACAGAAGAGTGAATTTCAACTTAGAGATGGATTGATGTACAAAGGTGCTGCTTTGTGTATACCTCGTGAGGCAGATAGACTTCATTGGGTTAGGGAAGCACATACATCACAAGTAGCAGGACATTTTGGGAAGGAGAAGACAATACTAAACCTAAAGCGGTATATGTATTGGCCAAGAATTAATGCATATCGATGTTTCTCAGTACATCAGGGGGTGTATATTATGTAACACCTCCAAACCATCCAACAGAAAAAGGGGATTGTACTTACCTTTACCAGTCCCAACCAGACCATGGGAGAGTATTTCCATGGATTTCTTAGGAGGATTACCGACATCTAAATCAGGGAATGATTATTTGTTTGTAGTAGTTGCCAGGTTCAGTAAAATGATCAATCTAATGCCTTGCAAGAAGACTATTACAGGAGAAGGAGCTGCCTGATTATTCTTTAACCATGTGTGGAAGCATTTTGGATTGCCAAATTCCATCATATCTGACAGGGATAGTCGATTCCTAGGTCAGTTTTGGACTAAGTTATGGGGGTTGATGGACACCAGACTTAAGCACAGTACAGCTTTTCATCCACAGACGGATGGGCAAACAGAAGTAGTAAATAGGACTCTAGTTCATCTTCTAAGGGGGTATAATTCGAAACACCCTATGACATGGGATGATAGTCTGTCTTATATACAATTTGCTTTCAATCGAGCGTTTCATAGCTCAACCAAGAAGTCTCCTTTTGAAGTCTATTTGGGATATCTACCTCAAAGCCCATTTGACATGGTTTTTACTACTCCAACAACTGAGACAGAAGTAGAGGAAGACACTAGAGCTCAAAAGTTCGTGGAGCAGATTGGCAAGATACATAACCTGGTAGAAGCTATCAGCTGCAGAAAATTCAAGCTCAGTACAAGGCTAAGCATGATAAAAACCGTATGTCATGTAACTTCACTGTGGGTGACATGGTATGGTTAAAGATAAGCAAAGAGCGACTAAAGGGTGAAGCCAAGAAACTGAGGCCTATTCGTTATGGTCCTTTCAAGATATTGAAGCAATTTGGGGATAATTCTTTTCAGCTAGACTTACCCCCTTACATGCAGATGTACTCTGTCATTAATGCAGAGTATTTAAAATTGTTTGAACCTCCTCTCTTAAATGAGGATATTCAAGAACTAAAGCTTCCATCTGTAGAAGAATTGAGGGTGGAGCGTGAGGAAGTAGTTACAGAAGATTGCATCATTGAGACTAAGGTGACACCAACTAGAAGAGGCGATCGTAATATGTATCGTGTTGGACGAGCCGGCCAATTACCTAGCAAGACCAAATGGTACAACAGAGAGCAGGGTGAAACAGAGTTCCCCCACTTGCAATTTCAAAGCTTTACATGGAGTTGCAGCTTCCTAAAAAGGGGAGCCATGATACGGGAGTATCCAAGGTTAGAAGACAGCAGGGTTAAGTATCTAGAAGATACTAGAAGAAGCATAGTTTAGGAAATCTCTATTATAACTAGTTTTACATTTTTAGTTCATGTGTCGCTTAATATCTTTGAAAGATGTACCTCGATATTTTTTATTGAAGTGTAGTATTTGGCTTGTGTTCCTTCCAATGGCGATTTTGCTCAAATCCTAGAGGATTATCATGTCAACAACAACATCAAGAATTGGAGATTTAATATGTTCCTTGTTCCAATTGATTTGTGTATCTCTCTAATTTCTATGTTCTTGTTAGCCAGTCATTGCCCCTTATAAACCGGTCTGGGAAATGGTATGATGCTGGTGTATCTGAATGGCAATTTTGTTTGTTTACTGATCAATTCTTTATAAACGATTTCTTCGGATGCACCAAGTGCGGTTGTAGGTATAGGAAAATATCCAGAGCCGACGAGGAAGTCACTCCTTTATTATATTGCAGATCGAGCTCACTACTTATTTGTACCTATGCACTTCTAACATCCAATGTTTTGCAAATCTCTAGTTTTATATTTTTCATTCATGTATCGCTGTATTGCTTCATGAAAACGAGTTGTGCTGAAGAAGATATTAAATGAAGTTCATACAGTAATTGTTGCTCTCCTCCTCTTACCGGTCTGCTCTCCTTAAAAATTAGATTGGCGGACAAATGTAACCCAATCCTTATCTTGAGTCTTGATTCGTTTGATGGCCTCCAAAGCTCCAATAATATATAGGGCTGTTTGTAGATTCACAACAAAAAACATTCCAAAACTAAAATACCTGGGAATGAATGATGTTCCGGTGCACCAAGTGCAATGATGGGAATTGGAAAAAAGACTAGTCATGTTCAAGTTTCTACTTAATCCGGTGAGGTCTAAGTTGTGTTTAAACAATTTTAGCCGGCTTTGAAAGTATGACTTGTGTCAATCACTTAGAATTCTACGTCGAATTAGATTGTCGTGTTCAAGTAGGAATATCCTTGAATACTAATTAGGAAGACTCCTATTTTCGTTTTTGGCACTCAAAAATAATTTCTTGGTACTTCTTTTACGCATGCATAAGATGGTCAACCATCATTGCCTAAAACCTCACATTTGGGCTTGATTAATATTAATACTTGGGGCTCGGAAATATTGTCATGCACCACAATCCATATCAAAAATCAAACTCACATTACGGACCATCCGATCATCAAACACCAAAAAATCAAATCATTGACCGAAACGGTTCATTCAAACCCTAATCTAAATAGGCAAGGTCATATAAAGCTCGAAGTCGCCACCAAATCCTAGCATTTCCAATCTTATTTAGATCTCAAATCCCTAAATCTCACCGAACCAAAAGAAACTACTGTACTTATCTATTGGTCTTCATCCATCAACAACAACAACCGGAAATTTCAACACCATCAACTGCATCATTGTCTCGCACTATGAGTTTTCCTCTCCAAACATTAACCATCCTCCTCGTCAATAAATCCTGAGGGAAACCTGCAAATCTGAAGATACAGCGTGTGTGTCTGTGTGTGTGCTGAGAACGATCATATAAGCTAGTATTGAATTGCTAAAACCTTTTTTTTTTGTGGTCTGGTGCTAATTTCTCCAGAGATTTGTAACTAGATATTAGCTTAAAATTCCCCTGAGACTCTTGGAGTATCGACTATTTTTATTAGCTGATATTAGCTCAAGATTCATCGCTGTGCTTCTAACGTGCAGAGTTTCCAATCCCATCTGCTTCTTGAAATTAGAAGACTGAATTTTATGTATGGTGCTTCCAATAATACAAATCCTGCAGGAGTGTGTTTGTACTGGTATATACCGAAGATTTGCATTTTTGATTGTAATAGTAAGTATATGATTTTTTCCTAAAATGATTCCATTTTTTAGACATGGATTTCTTTCTAGATTAGAGTGAACTGCTGCGCTGTCAAGGGACTCTTCTTCTTTTAAGCACACACTCTCTAACAAAACTGATTACGATGCTGAAAAGGGCTACTCATGATCATGTTTTGAGGTCCATTTTTTTGCTTCAATTATTTTAGCCGTCTTTTGTATGTATTTGTTATGCGACTCGTGTCAATTGCTCAGAGTCCTATGTGAAATTCGATATTGTTGTGTTCAAGTAGGAATATCCTTTAGTGGGTGTTTAACAACAGTGAGTTAGATGTCTGTGCTAGGAAATTGTGTTCTTCAATTGTGTACTACAACGATTAATTTGATTATGGACCCGAATTTCAAAAGGCATGGTAATTTTACCTAGTTATGTTCGATATATCATGACATTTTCAGGCTCTTAACTTGATTCTTATGGGAATTATTTAGGATTGTCATTTTCTTAAATGAATATGATAGTTGCTCGGAGCTTGATGTTCACCAAGATATTTACCACACCATTTCCTATATCCCATTTATCAATTCCGATTTGAAAGAACGAACTGGGGGTTGTTGTTCCTGTTTGATGAAGGTTTGGCTGTTTGGCCTCATTGCCATATGCTTTTGTCCGGCACATTCTTGCAAACTGATCCATGGCATGGCGCATGTGACGCTGGGGGTGCCTTCAACTATCAGTACCAGAGGAACAAACACCTCTTTTTACATGCACTAAACAATTTGGGAGTTAAGAAGAGGTATTCTTGACCCTCTTCGACTATCAAAACATAAAGATTACCACATTGGGATGGGAAATTAATGGCCTAATTTCCATAGCTTTTGTTGGTGCCTGAATCTCGCCGAGTGTCTGAGACTCTCAACTATGTGTGTAGAGGTCGACCTACATGAAGAGCTCATGACCGCCATTTTATTCTTGGCCAACTTTTCAAAGAGACTTTGGGGCTTCCCGTTCTAATTCCCTATACCTCACGTTGCTCTTATGTTGAGTGCTCCAATAAAACTAAAATGTGCCTATATCGAAACTAATTATTTAACCGCCAGAACACCAGGTTTCTAATTCGACGGTTAAGATCATCCTCCCTCCCCTTTATATTACAGTGTCGGCAAACTCCAAATTTTTCCAAACCCTAGTGAGAGAGAAGTGAGGCGGCAAGAAGAAGAAGAACAACATCTAAGCTATGGGTAAGATTTCAAAATCATTATTTGTGTATTATCAGTTTGCTTAAAGTATGAGCTTAGAGATTTGGATTATTTGTTATTAGTATGTATTTGTGATTTTGTTCTGATTCTAATTTGATGTTTCTATTGTTTGGTGTTGTTGAATAGGTGAAGTGTCTGATTTATGGAGGAGGAAGAAACAATCTGATGTGATGAGCTTCTTTCAACAACGCCAGGCACTATGAGTTTTCCTCTCAAATCACTTTCATTCGAAAGTCTTAGATGACCAATCTTGTTCCTCAAGAGTGGATTAATTCCAGAAAGTGTACTATTCAAAAGTAGTTGGGGAGTTTAGGCTTGAAACTTTGCATCTGTTCCATTGGTTTAAAAAATATGAGTAATAAAATTAAAATGAAACGGTTTCATAATTTTTGTTCTTCTCTTACTGGGTTGAGTCATCGATTATTGTTATTGGTCTGCTAGGTTTAACTTGTGAATTGTTTTCTTTAGAATATCATTTTTTTTGTGCGCTGATACTACTAATCCAGATGTGCAACATTGTTTTTGTGATTACATGTCTTCTGATAGACTGGTAGGGTTAAAGTTAAAAGTTTATAAGTAGACTGAAAAGTAGCAATATTTGTTTCTTTAAGAATCTAATCTGGAATTTTTCTACCATTAATGGTAAAATCATGTCCAATTTCCATATGGGTAATTCACCAGCAAGATGAGTAGTTGGACGTTCAATAATCTTGGCTTGTTCTTCGTGCTAATTAAACAACATGGTTTTCAGATCCGGGGATCTTTACCTACTTCAATCTACAAGCTCTTTAAGGTGCAGTTTCTAGACCTCTCGCTTAATAAGATAAATGGATCAATCCCTACTTCCATTTGAAGTTTGACTAGCAGATACATAACGTCCATTTATTTAATCTAGAAGCTCTTTGAGGTGCTCGATCAACCTTGTTGGTAAAAAGATGGAGTCAATATAAGCTGACCATGGAACTCGTTGATCGTCATCCTATATTCCATTGGACCAGATAGCCTCGGATTCTGGGGAAACGGATTTGACGACTCATTTTAACCCTAAATAATTCTTATAAGAAGCGATATCAGTTTCACATCTTGTTCTTCCTAGCAGTGAGCCACCGCAGTGGTATAATACCCAAAAAACACTACAGATCTCTGATCCTCATTCAACAGCAGCAGCAACAAAATCATGGTGATAGGTTTCTCAACCACAACCAGATCTTGCATGCACTATGATATTTATTATCAAAGTTATTACTCGTGACTGTGATAGGGTGCAATCGTTCCATACTTCCACATCGGGTTAGCTTCCTTTTAGCACCAATTTTGTTGACTTGGTTGATGTGTATCAATAAGCTCGGAGTGTATATATAACATTTTTCGATAGAACCCAGCTTCAATTTTATAAAGGCATATCCCCATAATTAATACATGTACACCTTCCTGAAGAAATAGAATCATGACCAACATCACATAAATTATTGGTGCGGTTAAAGAGCTAATTTTCAATTGCTATAGATTTATTGGTTGCCTGAATCTCACTGAGCGTCTGGGACTCTCAACAGTGGGCGCGCGTAGAGGTAAAGCTACAAGAAGAGCTAAGAAGAGGTACTCTTGACCTTCTTTGACTATCAAAACATATAGATTACTCCATTGGGATGGGATATAAAAGAGCTAATTTCATAGCTTTTGTCCGTGACTGAATCTTTCTGAGCATTCGGACTCTCAAGTACTATGCGAGTAAAGGTCGAGATATACAAGAAGAGCTCATCACCGTCATTTTAGTCTCGGCCAACGTTTCAGAGTGACTTTGAGGGATCCGGGATCCCCTTCTAATTCCATAAATAAAAAATGTATGTGTTTCACCGCCCACCACCAACAATGGTGCCGTAACCGGTTTAATACCCAAATAATACATACCAGAAGCACCTAAGATATTTCTTAAGGTGAGTGCTCCAATAATAAAACTACTCAGCGCCTATATCACATAGGTTTTAACGGTCAGATCACAAGGTAGATAGATCAACAGCTCAGATCATCCTTATCTTCTACCCTCCAATGGGTTTATATTAGGGTCACTCAACATAAAGGCCAGACTCTGCATTCCCAAACCCTAGTGAGTGAAAGATAAAGAGCAGCGGTAATAATAATAATAAGAAGAAGAACCAAGTTAAGTTTAGTTTCTCATCTTCATTTAATCTCAAAAGATTACTCGAAATGCTAAGATTTTTGTAGTCTGGGTATCCGTTTTTCTTCAGATTAGTAACTAGAAAAGGTTTTAAGATTTGGGGTTGATTAGATTGGTAAAGATTTGAGGGGTTTGTTTTGATTTCGGCAGTAGAAACTTCTAAATTCCATCAATAGAAGCTACAAAATTAGCTACAAATCTATGTTCTTTCTTGATCCATCGATTTCAACAACAACAAGATCTTTCACTATCACTATGAGTTCTCCTCTCAAATCCTCAATCTGTCCAGATTTTCTAGTTCTATTTTCAAGTATCAAAAGCGGATCCGGTGGTTTAGTGTGAATCTGGTAATAATTGAAGTTATTTTTGTGCTGCCGCAATTGTTTGTCTACTAATACTGATTTTTATTCTTGTTACTAACGGGGACAAATTTTTTCTGCAGTCGTTGGAGTGAGACGTGGATGATTTGGATCCAAGTTATTCAGGTTCCGTGAAACTAGAAGACAATTCTATTACCATAAGAAAAAAACTGTTTGCAAATCTCTTTGTTTTACATTTTCATTTATGTATTAAAAAGAAAATAAAATCAAAATGGTACCTTTTTTTTGTGTGTGTGTGTGTGAAATTTTGTTCTTCTCTTGGACATTCCAAAACCAAACCAAAATCTCGGTGGTTGTGTTGCCACAAATGCAAACCCATCCAAAGCTTCAAAGACATTCCAAACCCAAAATACCCCTCGGGCACTGTGAGATTTGTGTGTTAAATATAAAATTAAAAGTGATAATTTTTGAAACAATTGTGGCACCAACAACATAATCGTCTCTGTTACTGAATGTACACCATGAAACGGATAGCAAAAAAAATAAAAAATACAAACTTTGAAACGACCAAAGTAGTAAAATAGCATATAAGTGCATTTATCGCTATAACTTGAGTATCTAACTCATGTACGTCTAATTTTTCCTTGTTCCCTCAAGCTTTGTTTTCCTTCCAACCAAACCTAAGATCTGTATTCATCATGATCTGCACCATTATCCAGTCCCACAATGCACATCAGTGTAGGCTACTGCTCCTGAAATTTTAACAACAGGGCCTGGTCTTCTCAATGGGCTGCTATCAAATATCCATTAGGGATTGGTTCATGGGCACGTTAGTAAATCTTTCATTCTTCTCTATATAAATAAAACATGCCCTAGAATTTGTGTAGCTATATATCTTACTCAGGGTGGAGGCTATAAGTAGAAAACAAAAACCGTGACGATTTTCACAAGTCGTACAAAGAGGAAAACCATGCTGTTTATTTTTGTTGTTGATCTATTTATTTCCTTCCATTGTTGTGTCGGTGAATGTTAGTGATATTCAAGGAACTAATGAATTGCACTTTGCAATTCGGTAATGTTTTTTTTTTTTTGTTGATAATGTGGTTTTCAATTTGGTATTTCCTCCAACAAATAAATGTATTGTGGCATAGTTACATTGTTATGTTGTAAATTATTACCAATTGGTGGGATCGGTCACCATTACTGGTTCATATCACAACCTGGAATCTAGGTTTTGAAAGAAATATCAGCGAACACTGCGAATCACAAATTATAAGAATTTAAAGTTGGCGCTTTCTAAGTGTCTTGGTTACCTTGATTGGAGAGTTCCCAATTCTTGTCTTCATACTCACCAATGCCATTACCTATTTAACCGTTCCATCAATTGTTATACTAGCATCATATCCAACCCAATCCAATTCGTTCCAAGTGAAGATTACGTAAACAATGTGTTGACATCTTACATTTATATATGTTATAGTCCTTTCTTAGGGACCAACCTAGATTGCAGGTGCAGAAAATTGATTCACAACGGATCCTTCAACAAATAAAGTGGAATTTTTCCTCAAGATTTTTCGTAGAAAAAAAGTGGAATTTTATTTCTCAAGATTTTTCGTAGAAAAAAACAACTTCGAAATATGAGTCATTTTCTTGAAAAATCTAAAGCTATTGGTGATACTCTATGAGGCTTAGGGAAGTAGGTGTTGTTCAGCCTTCACAATATTTCGTGATAGTACTAGGCGGGTGCATAGTCTGAAGAAAATAGCAACAAGCTGCACCAAATCAATGTCATGCACCACATGCTTGAACTTAAATTACAACTAGTCAGCCACCGGAAAGGGATTCTACGCATGCCCATTATGCACCTTTCCATCCCTATCAGGATTATTCAAATAAAATCTCAACCGTTAATTATTTATGGCCCCATTTAAACCCTAAAAGCAATTGGGCAGGAGGTCTTATAAAACCTTAAGAAATGGCTTCATCTCTTTTTCCTTCCTACCCTTCTTTAAAGTATACATTACAGTCTCAACAACTCCAAACCCTACGACAAGAACAAGAACTAATCTATGAGTAAGTTTCTTCATCTTCTTAAGAAATTTAAAATCCCCAAATCTAGTATTGAAATGCTAAGCTTTTTGTAATTTGGTACTAATTTTTCCTCAGATTAATAATTAGAAATGGTTCTGAGATTCTTATCTCATGATAAAAATTGATCTGTGGGGGTTGACTAAATCTGTCTATATAACCTGAGTAAAATTATGTTTTTAGAGATATATAAGTTATTCTCATTAGGGATCCTTGTACTCTCTAAGTAAAGTTTGTTTGTTATTAGAAATGCTAAAGAATTTAGGGGTTTGTTTAAATTTGTGTATAATTAATCTGCTTAAAGCATTAATTAAGAGATTTGGGTTGCTTGTTATTATGGGTTGTGTTTCTGATTGATGCATGTCTGTATTGGTTTGGTATTGACAGGTGATGATCTTCTTTGAATAACGCACGATGATGTTTCCTCTCAAATCACTTTCTCCAGACTCATCA
>JAJJMA010019836.1:0-19402 GCA_023529015.1 Papaver nudicaule | reverse complement strand
TTATTGTTTTGAAGCCCCAAAGAAATCTCTGCAGCCCCAAAATCAGCCCATATAAGAAGAGTGAAGGCCGAAGAGGAATTCCACTCTTGCGCATACATACTGGTTGGGCACTTGGAATTGGTGTTTCTATTACAGGCTGTCTATAATGGAAAGCTCGGCCAACAATTACGGTCACTCATTAGATACGTGTGAGCCGTGAACTCGAATGGTGAGAACGAATCAACGATCAAATTTTAACCCTACGGTTCATGGGCAGATATCTAGGCTTTATAAATAGAATACTTGCCTTTCATTTCTCTACAGCTCCTCTCCACCTCATCTGGAAACAAAAATAAAAACCCTAACCCTAAGACCAATAGATCTCTCTCATGGTCTTCTTTATGATCCATTAATGGAAACAGAACATCAATTCCTTGGCCATCAATAACAATTTTTACACACATTGAGTTTTCCTCTCATAATACTAAGATTTGATGTAGGCTATCCTTCGATCCTCTCCCTGTTTTTTTGTAGTCGTGAAAATCATCCAATGCTTTGATACAATCATATCGTCGAGAAAACCACATCAACTTGCGCTCAAAACCCACTCTTGGTGAAGAGTTGGTTTTCTGTTGCTGCTCACCCGGTTTCGGTTTTAATTTTTCATTATTCAATTGAAGATTTAAATTTTTTTGTATTAAAGTCATCTTTTTATTAGAGATCCTTTCAATTTGTATGTGTTAATCATAATTTAAAGCCTAATTTCAGCTGTTGTTTGCATCTTTGGCTTGTTTTTTCTAGTCTTTAAAATGATTTCAGTGGTCTTCTTTCAATCATATGAAAAAGGTTGATGTTAAAAATTCTACAAAAAGCTAACTAGATCGATCAGACTGGGAGAAGACGAATATATGGGTCGGGTAAACCCATATCCAACCCAGGAAAAAGAACTAAACCGTGTACCCATGCCTCAATTTCAACATCGGTTTGCTCAAAGCAAAACAAATCCCATTGATTCCTGCAAAACCCTTTTTTTTCCTTTTCATTCAATTTCGCCATGAACCCGTCAATCATTAATTTCTGATTCAAACCCAAATCAGCAATTTTTAAAGTTCAGCTAATCAATGTAAACCAAATTGAAATTGATTATATATACACTGAAATGCAATTTCAAATCAAGCAAAGAAAAATTAATAGGCAGATGTTTACAGCAATGATCTTCGTTAATATTATGGGTTTGATTAATGATTGACATGAATCAATTAAAAAGAGATTCAAAAAGTTAACCACTAGCTACAAATGTCTTTTCACTGAACTCCTCCTACTTTACCAAATCAATAGATGAAAAACAGATATTGTATTAGTTAACAAGTTTTCTTCTTGCTGTTAATGAAAGATCAAAGATATATTGTGTGGTAATTCTAGTTATGGGGGAAGACTGGAAGACAGAGAGATAGGCAAATAGGCAGAGGAACCGAGGAAAGAATCGGAAAACCAAGCTGAGAATCCAAAAATATATACTTTAAAAGGAGATTTTTTGTAATGGGGCGTCACTTTATGGTAAATTAAGGTCTGGGTTGTAAAAAAACATGAATTTGATGCGTTTGGGTCGTTAACTAACATTGACCATCCAATTTATTACCAAACTACCTTTATTAAATTGCTAAATTACACATTATCCTAACCTTGGTTAAAAATATAACCAAATCACAGACACATTTCGTCGAATATCTTAACTGCATATTCACATCCTATCCTAACTGTGAATTCATAAAATTAAAATCCCTGGATCAAATGGTTGATAATGATCTCATGCAAATATTACCAATCACTTACTCTTTCAATCCTGCTTCCATTTCGACTTAAAAGTCGGCTATAATGTTACACTGTATCAAACTTTAATTTATTCACGAACATTTTATTTGGGTATTTGATTGCAGACGTTTTGCATTAAATTAACTGGATATATTTTGATCCAAGTACACTAATGTCATGATGGAAGAGCGCTACCATCATTCTACTACCATCAATTTGGAATTTGGGATCCATTTCTGAATCTCAACAATCAAAGCTTAGTTTTGCTGGAATACATAAGAGAGACCTAAACAAAAGGTGTGAAATGGAGGTGATCTTCATTTATGAATCGCGCCATTGTCATTTGTAACTTAGGAATCAAAATCGTTCTCGTTTTTTCCTAATTCTTCTTCTTCTTTGCCTTGATTCAATCTTCTCGGATCTCGTCAATGTCGTCATGTAATAAACATATGGTGTGAAATGGAGGTGATCTTCACCTTATTTAAAAGGTCAACTGATGGCTCATTTAACGGTCTTCCTTTAGTCTACGACCCAAATACATCAAAACCATTAAAAGTTACTACCCTTTTACAAAAAATCTCTACAGAAAAATACTCATGTGTACCGATTTTAGCCCTGAAAGTCTACACCTACAATACAAATTTTTTTGGTCAACCAAGATTGACCACGATGATTATGGCCTACACCTTTGTATCCAAAGTCTAGACCATACGAAATATTTATTTTTTGAATTGCCAAAAGTGTAGACCTTATATTTACCATAGTCTAGACTTTATAAAAAATGGTATTTTTGGAATTTCCAAAGTGTAGACCTTTACTTACCAAGGTGTAGACCCTAAACTAAGGGTCGCCACATAGGCGCCAAGTAGATTCAGAAAAGTCTAGACCACTAATTTTAGAGTCTAGACTGCTGCACCAATTAGGAGTCATGTAACTTCTCGATTGTGACTTATCACAAAAGTTTAGATCCTAATGGCGTTTCTGTAAATATAATAGGGTCAAGGTCTATATCAGTTATTTATGGGTAGTTTTATGTATTAAATTTTAGAAGGTATAGTTTTGGGAAGAACCCTTTGAAAATGCGTCATTTTTGATAATTTCAGGTCTCGCAACCTTCTAAGTCCAGACATACTTGTCATCTTTTCCAGGCAGTATCAGTCGTTGGATCAAACAATCGGGTGTTATATTTTAACCCTAAGTTGAACGGGTAGGTTCCTTAGGTTATCTAAAGTGCCTTTTTCCAATTCAACTCTTTACTGGTAAAAGTAAGCCGCTGCTGACAAAACCCTGATTCTTCAATTCTTCTTTTAAAGCAGTATCAAATAGTAGATCCATCTTTCAGTAGATCCATCTTTCGGGCATGCTCATAAAACAAAAGCATGACCGATTGTTTAACAACAATAACAACTGTCGCACAATAATATCTCCTCTCAATGCATATATTTTTCCGTTAATCTTCCCACATGTCTCAACTTATATCCATCCTCGTATGGGACTTGAGAATTGGGTTTTATGTGGAAGGTAAATTTTCTATTTGAATCTATGATGTATCCAACAGATAGATCTTAATTTTACGAATATTTTTCTATAAATTGTATACAATTATATATAAATTGTAAAATCTTTCAATCAATACAATCACAACATATCGCACAATGATTTTCCTCTCAATCTTTTGATATATTTTGTTAAGTTTGTTTTTTCTTCCAATCTTTTGATTTTGGACTCTCCGATTTTGTTTGTTTTTCTTCCGTGAGTATAAAGTTGAAGAGAAAATCCAGATTTGATCTTCCGTATCTCAACCATTTTGCGGTAACACAATTAATTGATGATTTTTGCTAATAAGCCGAATGCTATGTAATACAAAGGGTATAAATATGAATGAATTTGAAACTTCAAAGTGACTTCAGTAAGGAATCCTATCCTACAGGGATGGGAACTCTTCGTCAGCAGATAAGAGATGACTTCGAAAGAGTCTTAATTCCATGTATGATGTATTTAAGTATTGAATTCTGTTGAGATTATTAGTCCCACATTGTAGGGGCACTCTAAGATCCTGCAGTTAATAATCTTATGGGCCACTCCACTCATTTCCAATTGGTTTTGAGTTGGATGCCCACATTCTAATATGGTATCAGAGCAGGCTATTTGTGATGAGTCTAAAATGACCGCACCTTTACTCCGCGTCACCGATTATATGTCCACGTGTTAGACCCAACGAGGCTACACGTGAGGGGTTGCTAACCTCCCAGTAGTAGTGCTTCTTAATGATTTCCAGTCCCTCTTTTATGCCTTTCCAGATCCATGAGACCTTAGGTAGTTTATCTATCAATGCGTCTAGCTTGAGGAAATACTTGTGTTTCAGAGTAGTAGCCCACAACGAATCTGGTTCATCTATCATCCTCCAAGCTAACCTGGCTAGCAAAGCAAGATTAAAATGATTAGATTTCTTAAAGTTGAAGCCTCCAAATTTCTTTGGTATACAAACAAAATCCCATTTCCTTAGAAAAAGTCCTCCTCCTTCTTGTTTTTTATTCCACCAAAATCTTTTTTTGGATGGTATCCATCTTCTCTGTTAACTCTACTGGCATAGGAAGAAACAGGCATGTGATGAGAAGCAAAAGAACCAAGCACCGTCTGAGTCATGACAACTTTACCTGCTGGATTTAAGTTTTTAGCCTTCCATATTCCTAGTTGGGAAAAATCGTAGAATGCCCCAAAATGGGATACAATAGTTCATTTCTGCCCCGAGTTTGAAAACTTCATCGAATTGCCCCAAAATGCTATATTTCGCATGTGCGAGCTCACACGCGTGCGTAAAATGTCACTTTTGCCCATGACACGTGTCACTCGGAAACAAGATTTTTACAATTTTTTGACACCAAAAATGGATGCCAAGTGGACCAACCAGTGAATGACACGTGGACAAAAAATCTGAGTGGACAGTTGACGTGGCAGTGAGTGCTGACGTGGTTAGATGATTAATGTTATATCTCGATGAAAAATGGGCGATGGATGTTGACACACGCGTCATGTTATTGTGGTAAACTCGTGGCTAAGACACACGCGTCATGTTATTGAGGTAAACTCGTGGCTAACCCAACTCCACACAAAACCTAACCTAACCTCCCTTACTGTCGGCATAACAGTGAAAAAACAAGAGCAAAACAAAGAAATTTCAGTCGAGAGCAAAAGAAAAAAAAGAGGAGAAAGAATGGAAACAGAGAAGAGAGTCGAGAGAAAATTAGAGAAGGGAGTATAGAGATTAGAGTTTATGTAATTACATAGCTACTGATTACGGTGATTTGCTGAAGAAGACGGGGTGAATAGACGATTCAAGAGCTTTGCTGAAATTAGGGTTGCGAACTGGATAGTTTAACACATGGTGAAATTGATCTGATTTCATTGTTAATCAAGTAAATAACGATAAACCGATTCAATACTAATCATGTTTGTGTCTATTTACAGATTGAATCATGTTATTTGGTTTTTGAAAAATTAGGGTTCTTAAATTTTGGGGTTTTCTGAAATCATCTGAGTTTGATTTTCTCTTGATTCTCGTTTTACTTGTGTTAGGGTTTAACGATTTCATCATCATCGTCATTTTCCATGCTTGATGTGATGTTTTGTATCACTTTTTAGGTTAGTTAGGTATGACTGATTATCGTGATGTTGATCTGTTTGTAATGTGTTGGGATTTTGTCAATTTGATCCTTCCATGCTTCTCTAATGGTGGTAGTCTGCATGTAACCAAATCATCCTTCTCTGAAGGTTTTCATATTTCAGTAGCTTCAATTTGTGTTTCTCTGATTTCGTATTCATGTTTTCCTTTAAGAAACGTTTCTAATTAGGTTTTTATGCTGAATCATGTAATATCAGTATGGTTGGGTTGATTACTTGTGATACTACCACTTGATTTTGGACTGTTGTGAGATTACTCTGCATAATTAGGGTTTGGTTTCTTCTGGTACCTAAACCTTAGTCAACAACTATCATATACAGCATCTAACCACTCACCGGATCATATAAACACTCTTTATACTCTTAAGAAGAGCTCATGTATAGAAATTTCATATGGTGTAGAACTCTGATACTTCTCTAAACAGTTTCATGAATTTTCCATGCTTATTTGGTTTTAAACTCTGGTATGTTAGTTGATTTTCTGTAAATTAAACAGCATAAAAATGGGTTGGTGCCTTATGTTTTTGAGTTTAAGGACTTTTACTACACTTCGTTCAAATGAGCGTATTCTTTTTTGCCTTCTGTCCCGTTTCTGTTGTATTTGTTGCAATGATTGTCAAGAAAATCATCTGAGTTTAAGGGCTTTTACTACATTTAGTTCAATGATGATTATACTAATATGATAATGGTGGTGTTATATAATTTGGGTTCTGTGTAGTAACATGTAGTTATTACATGTGAGTTGTGATGATTCTTAGTAGTGAATGGTTGTGTTAGTAGTACTGAATATTATATAACCTTAATGGTGTTGTTGACTTACTGAATTTGTGTTGTTTTATGTTTAATATACCAGGAATGGGTACAATGGATAGAAAATTTGTTGTACATGTAATAGGAGTTGACCAAAGGCCTCTGTTTTTTGATGATTGTAGAGCTGGTATGAGTGGAACTGAGTTCATTGGCATGATCAAGGATAGGTTTGTGCAAGAAAGAGGGTTTGATTGTAAATGTTCTTTGTATTTATTTACTAGTCGTAATGATGTTCCTGGTGAAATATGTTTGAATGAAAACAGTTTTATAAAATTTTGGGAAAAGGGGAAACTTGATGATGATGGTAGAGTTCATATGCATATTTGTTCAGTAGAAGATGTACAAGTACCTAGGGGTTTTAATTATGTAACTGAACCTGTAAGTATACCTGTAATTGAACCTGTTAATGAACCTGTTAGTGTAGTCAGTGGTCTGTCTTGTTATGTAAGTGAAAAAGAAGGGGTACCGAAATACTACCAACTTTTCGTTTTGGCTCGTGAGTCTTATGGTAAAGAGTTTGGACGATCTCAAAAATCAATATCCAAACCTCTAACTGGAGTAGTCTCGACAGTTAGGTAATAACGTACTACTTGGTGCTTTAATTATAAATCAGAGTTATAATGCGGAAAGTAAAAGCACACAAGACACCAAACGTTTTTTTAACGAGGAAACTGCCTTGCAGAAAAACCTCGGGACCTCGTCCAGTTTGAACACCGCCCAGTACAAACTGACTACAAACACTAGCCTACTATAAGACTTCGGTCTGGGATGTAGCAGAGACCAACTCAAGCCCTCCAAGCGAATTGGCTACTGTCGCCTTCCTTACGTCTCTGGATCCCCCACAGATCGTCACGCACTTGATTCCCCTAGCTGACGTCCTTTACAGGCCTAGGAGTTGCTTTGACCGATGCCAAAGGCTTTTGTCAGCAATACTGGGTTTTAATCCAAAACTGTTGACTTATGGTGTAACTGTCCTCTATCAGTTTACCATAAATAAGATGACTTCCTTCGGATTGTCAAATCCAGGTCATACGGAAGTCTACTTAACAAATCAGGGCTGACATGCACCTTGCAACGCCCAATCTGTATCTACCTCAGTTATAGATGAAGAACCACTAGGGAACTTGTATAACTGGAGCCAACTAGGTCTTACAACACCGAGTGCAGCCGTGCGTTGCTACCTTTCCAACCTTTACGTAACTTAACTAGTTCTTGAATAGCCGTATAGCAGAAGAGACGGACTTTAGAATAGACAAGAACTAGGATAGGTTACTGAGGTTACAGGTGATTCTGATCAACCGCTGAGGGATCAATCTACCTGTGCTTCCCAACTCTCAAAGGAAGTCTTTATAGTCGTAGGGAGTTCCCAGAGGAGCTGCAACCTATAGAGGATGACTATACCACAACAAGCCTTCACCGAAGTGAAAAGAGTTTACGCTACTCTCCCTGAGGACCTTCACGTATGCTTGATGCTTGCGGTATTTGTCCTTAGACACCTCTATTTATAGCACTCAATAAGATAGGTTGCTTTGGAATTAAGCAATCCATTACTTGTCCCACAAGTTAAGGAAACCCTAAACTTGCCAACCAAGTAATACAGATTAATCTCAATTGAAATTCCTTTTTAGATTTATCTGCCAAGTGTTTTGTTGGCTCTAAAACACTTCAAGATAGGAATCCAACAGACCAGAGATAATCTTATCTTATTGACTCATTGAGGATCGTTAGATGGAACACAAAAGGTATTTATGTTTTACACAAGTCCATCTAAGAGATAAAGGAGTTGGAATTTGACTCAAAGTGAAAATCTAGAAGATATTCACGCAATTTGACTTTCCAGAAACTTCTCTGCGTCAGGTACACGTACAGGTTCGTGTACTAATGCGACACAGGAGATTTCTGGACCAGGTACGCGAAACCGGTTCGGGTACCGTCCAAGTCAAATTTTGGTCAAACTCTGAATCCGCTGGAAGAACTGGGCTGAGCCAGAACTTAGACATGAGAATGTCCTCAGCTATGATCCATGGACTCTTTGCTCAAGAGTACTCCTTAGATTCATCCATATCCAACATAACAGTTTGCAAGCAAACTATTGAAATGGTCATATGGCGTCGAATCTATCTCATATGTTCTTGATTCACAGTATTCGTGGGATCAAACACTGGTCATGACATAAAGCCATGTTACACAAGAACACGATCTCAATCGCTATATTACTACTAAAGTAGTCGACTATATTTCGAAAGAATAGAGAAAGTAGAATAGAAGAATAATCCGTAAAGTCATAACTCCTACTAACCTTTTGTCGATGAAGAATAATTGATGTCTTCTTTGTCTTCACAGTCTTCGTCTTCAAGGTCTCTACTACTCTGTCTATATCCCATTTCCGAAATCTAAACTCTAGTAGGCTAAATCAAGAATTGTATTTTGACACCTAAAACTGACAACTAGCTTGACATACCAACGCTAGTGGGTTTGACCGGACAATGCCCTAACAGTAAGTCCTAAGAATAAGACAACTGTTAGTAAGAAGAAAGTAGAGACTAGGGCCAAACCTATTCTTGATCCAAGAAGACTTCATTTTGAGCAAGAGGATGTTGTTACAACACAAGCCAGTGTCGCAGAGAACGTAGTTCAGGGGTGTGAAGATGAGGATGAGCTTGATGATGAATTTGAGCTTGAAGAAGATGAGGATGAGCTTGAAGAAGAAGATGAGGTTGAAGATGACATCAATTTTGTTGAAGAAGATTTCACTAATTTGCAAAACAAAGATGTAGAAGAATGTCATCCTGATGATTGGCCCTTTTTTAAGCATCATGTTGAGGAAGAAAGTGAAGATGAAGAGGTTGTGGAAAAAAGCAACTATGAAATCTGGAAAGGTAAATGTGCTCGAGGTGATGATGGTGCTGAAGATGTGCATGATGAAGCTGCTGATGAAGATTTTAATGTGGGTGGCAGTGAAGAATATGTTGGCAATGGTGCTGAAATTGGCCATGAAGTTGTTTATCGGGCTCCGGTATATGAAATGACAGATGAGGAGAGAGCCGAGTGGGCAGCAACTTTTGGTGATGAAGATGATACACCTACTGATTTATCAATGGTTTATGAAGATATTCCTGATGTTGAACCCGGGGTTTTAGCAAAAGGAATGGCCTTTCCAGATTTAGAGAGTTTTAAGGAGCACGTTAGAACTTACGCTATTTTGCATAACATGATTTACGAGGTGAAAAAATCAGACCCAGACAGGTCTTATGTGGTCTGTAAGAACAAGTTAGATATGGAATGTAAATGGGAAGTTCATGGGAGACAGCTGCCGAGTTTCAAGACAGTGACTATTAGAAAATGCAACTTGGAGCATGGTGAGCATTGCAAATTTGACGGTGGAGATAAGAATCCAAAGTGCAATGCAAAATTTGTGGCAGGTTATCTTTTGAGAACCATGGGTGCTTCTTCAAAAATACCCAAGGCAAAGGCAATAGCTAAAGATATAATTAAGCCACAATTGAAAGTAACGATTTCTTATGCTGTCGCCAATGCTGCAAGGGTAACTCTGCTCTTTCCTTTCTTGTGTTTTGCTTTTATTTTGATAGTCTTATAGCTGTGCAACAACTCTGGTTATTGACCACTATTGACCAACTTTGGTTTGTTTGTTTTGTTTGTTTGTTTTGCAAGAATTTGGTTATAGACCGCTGGAATGGAAGTTTCAAGGAAGCATACTCAAAGGTTCCGCATCTCTGTCATGCTGCCACAACTCTGAACCCCAATAGTCTGGCTCACTTCACTTTGATAGATGATGGAGAACTGCAGAGATTTGAGAGTGTCACATTGTGCTTCAGTTCACAGATCAAAAGCTTTGAAGATGGTTGTAGAAAGGTTATTGGATTAGATGGAATGCATCTGAATACTCCATTAGGTGGTGTGATACTTGCAGCAACAGCTCTAGATGCTCAAAATGGTCTTTTTCCCCTTGCGATTATGGTTTGTAGATCAGAAACAGAAGCAAATTGGAATCTTTTTTTAAAGGAATTGAAAAAAAAGATTACAGATAGGGAGGGGTTGACTTTCATTTCTGATAGACAAAAAGGCCTACTTGGCTCAGTGAAAGAATGGTACCCATTTTCAAATCACCGGTATTGCTTAAGGTATAATTGATCTTGACAATCTTCTCTTTTTATTTTTTATTTTGAAAGTTTAATGTGCTAATACTATAGTGAACTTTGTTTTTGTACTTTTCAGACATTTATATCAAAACTTCATGACAGAGGGGTACAAAGATAAAAAGCTAACCTACCTCCTTTGGCAAGCTGCAAAAGCCTACAAATACCATCACTACTTGGTAAAAATTCATTTCTTCTTGTTGTAGATTGGACATAGTTAATGATTTAGGTTGTTCACTAGGGTCATTTGGTCATTGGTTGTTTTCTGAGTTGTCTTTTGGTTTCACTAGGGTCATATGCAAGAAATGGAAAAACTAAATGAAGAAGCATATAATTACTTGCTTGAATGTGACCCTAACAGCTGGGCAAGATCCCATTTTCCTCATGATGTGGCCTGTGAGCATATAAACTCAAATTTTGCTGAGAGTTTTAATGCTATGTGCAAGAAGGGGAAGATGAGAAACAAACCTGTCACTAAGATCTGCACTATGTACATACAAATGGTAAATGGACTGTATGATAGGCGTAGGAGACAAGCAGCAAAATGGAAGGAGGGTGATCTTGTTCCTGCAGCAAAAAAATTGATTAATGTAATGTTGTCGCTTAGAGGGAATTTTGATCCAGAGCCTGCATTGGAGCTTCAGACGTATGAGGTGACAAACAAACTGTCTAAAAAGGTTTTCGTTGTGCAACTTGAAGACCAAACTTGCACTTGTAGACAGTGGCAGTTGAGGCAGTTTCCTTGTGTGCATGCCACATGTGTGTTGCATAAGTTGAATCAAGACTTTGCTAAGTGAGTAAATTATAATTTGCTAGTACTAAATGCTTGAATGTTGTTATTGTGCAATTGATGGACTAGTAAATGGTTGAATGTTGTTGGGCAGGTATTGTAGTAAATACTACACTGTGGACTTGTATAGGATCACCTACTCAGGGGGTATCACTCCAATTGCAGACATTGAAGAATGGGAAAATGAGGTTTGTGTCAGTGGACCATTTCTTTTTGTTATAGGAATCTTTTATTAAATAATATTAAATTTTGTGGTGGAGAATCCTTTTGTTGTCTTTTATAAAGTAAACCCTAATGTTGTCTCACATTTTCTTTTATCTCTTCACTCTTATCTTTTGCAGTCAGGTGTGAATCTTGTACACCCATTGAAGTTGAGACCCATAGGAAGACCTAACAAGAGAAGATTCAAAAGTTGGATGGAAGCTAACAACACCAACAGGAAGAAGCACAAGTGCACTGAATGTGGTTCTTATGATGGGCATAACAAGACTACTTGCAAAGGTCCTCCAGTCGGGTCTAACCCCAAGAAGAAGGAGGTTAGAAAGGAATGTCTTGTTGATGGAAATTCATTTTGTGAGAGAGTTGCAACTCCAAAGAAAAAAAGGAAGGCTACTGCAATACCAACAACTGGATCTACATCTTCTGCAGCACCAAAAAAGGGAAGAAAAACTGCATCTACATCTTCTGCAGCTGCACCAGCTATAAGGGAAGCTACTTCAGTACCTTCCACTTCAACGACAACACCAAAAAAGAGAGCAACTGCGGCACCAAAAAAAAAAGCAACATCAGCACCATCATCTTCTTCCGCTCCTGTTGCTGTTGCTTTGAACCAGACCCAGTCTTTTTCTGGTACAGTCAACATAAGTTCTCTAACCATTAACAACTTAACTGAACAACCATCAAAAAGGCAGAGGAAGCCTAATTCTAGATACCGGTAGGCAGTTGGTTCATGTTCTTTGTACTTGTTGACTTTTTTTTTGTTCATTTTGGTTATCAGTGAACCATTTGGTAAACTGGTTATGTAATGTTTAAGACTATTTGTAATGTTTTATGACTTCAGACCAGTTTTATTGTTTAAGACTTTCATTTTACTAAGTTTTTAAGTTTCTTTCACTTTTTGGTTGATAGTTTAACGTATTCAGGTTGAATACAGGAGCAAAATGTAAACTCTAGTGCCACGTCATCTGAGCCATGTGTCACTGTCTGGTTGGCCAGTAAATTTTTATGGTGACACTTGTCAACATTTGGTTGGCTGAAAACACTGATTTTTGAGTTCAAAACTATAACATTAATCATCTAACCACGTCAGCACTCACTGCCACGTCAACTGTCCACTCAGATTTTTGTCCACGTGTCATTCACTGGTTGGTCCACTTGGCATCCATTTTTGGTGTCAAAAAATTGTAGAAATCTTGTTTCCGAGTGACACGTGTCATGGGCAAAAGTGACATTTTACGCACGCGTGTGAGCTCGCACATGCGAAATATAGCATTTTGGGGCAATTCGATGAAGTTTTCAAACTCGGGGCAGAAATGAACTATTGTATCCCATTTTGGGGCATTCTACGATTTTTCCCTTCCTAGTTTTGTTTTGAACTTATCTAGGATAGGTTCAAAAGACTCCATCTTTTCTGTTTGGAGGAGAAGTGGCACTCCAAGATACTTGTCTTGTAAAGCCATTTTCTAAATCCCAATCAATAGTTTCTCGAAACATCAGAAATTTCGATTTTAAGCGGGCAGTACGATGCATTGTTATTAGCTGAGGTTGAGCTCAGACGTGACCAGATATCTTTAAGTTGTACAAAGTCTTTCTCCCAACCCAAGCCCATTGGATTCAGTCAATGACTCAGTAAGGTTTTAGCTCAATTGAATCTGTCGTTGGTTAAATAATCGGATGGTCATTATATAACCCTAAATTGAACGTTCTTATATAAAGTGGCTTAAGCATTGCCATTTCTAAAAAGTAGATATAGATCTCATGTATGTTCATCAAAGAAAAAAAAAAAACCATGGTTGATCGCTTAACTGCATCATCGGCAACTAATCACAAAATGAGTTTTCCTCTCAGCGTGTATCGTTTCAGAATTATCCTTCATCTTTTCATATGACTTCTTGATGAACTTTTTTGTTATCTGTCTGGGATCGGTAACTCTGTTGTTTGAATCTGTGATATATATCCAAGCAGATAAACATTTTGTGAATATTTACTATAAACTATATATTAATTACACTAAAATGTATGTGAAATTTTAGGTCTTGTGAGATTTAAAAATAGAGAGCTCTTCTTTCTGTTGGATATAAGAAGTACGGTGTTCACTCCAAAGCTTAAAGAGCTGCTAACATCAACAAAGACTGAGGAAGTTGAGAAGAAAATGGGAATCGGTGTATCTTGTTAAGTTTATTCCAAATGTATATTCCAAATGTATAGAGAAAAATAGTAGGTGATTCAGATTGAAGAGAAAAACTAGATCTTGTTTGCATCAACTAAGTATCACAAATTGTGTTCGAATGTCAATCTATTATTTTTGAATTTCAAAACACTCTCAGTACCAAGAGTGACAGCAAAACAAATTATGGTATCCATGAAGCCTTTTTGAAAGATGATCTGATCTGCCTTTCTATTCATCGCCATTCTTACTTCAGTATTGAGTATATAATTTATTTCTCTTGATTTGAATGTTACATCACTAATAGAAATTGAAGTGTTACAGAAACATGACACACACAACGAATGGAGAAATTTCCGCAAACATCCAGAAAGTGTAAAGTTTAGCTGGATTAGGCTCGGCTATTAGCCATTGATTACAGTGCAAACCATAGGATAGGATGATGCATAATCCACGGCATGAAAGTTTTGGCAAATTCTTTTGTCTAAATACAATCTTCTGATTCAGATTTCTTCTTATTTGATCACCATTGTATAGTTTAGTTTAGGTGCTCTTCTTGTATTTATGTTCCATCCTTTTTGTAATTTATCAATCAACCAAAAATATTACTGCCCCTCATTTGGCAATTTCTGTCAATAGTAGAAGTGAGCTGAGCTTAATTAAGGCTGGTACACTACTACACAAAAATAGCTTGGCCTGTATTACTTGTTTATGTTCAGGTAGGATTTCAGTATTATTCACTACTAGTGGGTTCCAAAATATGACAGAGTAGACTCAATACCTATCAAAACTCTTGGGTCCTTGATATCTCTTAAATCTTGAGGAAAAATTTAGAGAGGATTTTGTACCTCTGGTTTGCTTTGGTTTGTTTGCCCTGTTTAGGG
This sequence comes from Papaver nudicaule, assembly GCA_023529015.1. Taxonomy (NCBI): domain Eukaryota; kingdom Viridiplantae; phylum Streptophyta; class Magnoliopsida; order Ranunculales; family Papaveraceae; genus Papaver; species Papaver nudicaule. The sequence goes on along the minus strand of JAJJMA010019836.1, from coordinate 4,903 downwards.
TTTTGCTTTGGTTTGATTGCCCTGTTTTGGGATTTGCTTTTGGCTTAGGCTTGTAGCACTGCAAGTGCACTTACTACTTCTTCTTGGTTTCCTTTTTGAATAAAATTGTCCCCCTTTTACAAAAAAAAGATATCTCTTAAATCTTTGGGACCAAGTGTAGACCGTCAATCTACACTGAATCAATAGAAAACTCAGCTAATATAGCTCGACCACTTGCAGACCTATTGGTCAATTTCAGTCAAGGCTTGACTGAGTCAGCTATTGAAAGCTTTAACCTAAGGCTTTACAGTCACACAAGTATCAGCTGTTGGATCAGACAATCGACGGACAGTATTTTAATCCTAAAACTGAAAAACGGGCAGGTCTTCTGAACCCTTAGTATATAAAAGTGTGGCATCTGCTGTTTTTTTTTTTCTCTTCTTGGAGAGAGCAGCCGCCCCGTAGTGAACCATTACCCTAAACTAAAGCTCTTTCTCTTCTTCTCTCCAAACCTCTACTGTGGTTTTCTCATCAAAGAATTATGGCTAAGTTCTACTAGGTTGTGGAATAAACTCTTCCGCGAATGTGAAAACCCCAGGTCTTCGATTTTTTTTTTATTTTTCACATCAGACCCTTTCAACCTTAAAAGAGATGGAACAATTCATCGAAACAAAACTATGTTGGATTGTACATCGTCAACATTCATAATAACTTACGCACTATGCTTTCTTCTCTCAATGCCGATTTCTAATTGTTCACTTTGGTTGTATAGGAAAAAATACAGACCTTGTCTCTTCAGTAAAAGGAAGAATCGGAGAAGAACGAGTAATGTAATGTTTGCTTCTTATTCGAAAAATACTTAGAAGGGGATAAAAAAGCCAGATTGATTCCAGATTCAATGAAAAATGTTTTTTTTTTTTTTTCATTTTGACTTCAGTCTCTTTAATTTATTTTTAAGCTGATATGTTGTTTTATTTCTTCTTGAATAAAATTATCTAGATCTTGTTTACATAAAAAAGTTGAATGAAATATTTGTTTAGCTTTTAAGGAAACTATGATCCATCAAAGCAAATGTCTCGCGGTAGCCTTTTAAAAAATCATTAAAGTGTGTTATTAGTGAGTATTTTTCTTAAAAATATGTTTGGTCGCAGAATGAATTTTTCGGCATTAGAAGCTCTGAAGATCCTTGAGGTCTTCGAAAGATGAATCTACCATTGTGTATATAGCTTTCAATAGGATTCTGATTCAGCCAGTTTCTATGCAATTATTAATGTGTTTTTCATGGGGATGGATTCTTTTAGATTCAAAGAATTCAATTTCAGTATCCAGACACACAACAAATTTTCTTAGGACTCCGATAAATGAATGTTTGATCATAAACCTTGTCCGAATGTAAAGCTGTTTTATAAGATTCAAGTGAGACTGGATTTAGATTCATCCAATTTCCAAATTTTAAGCCACAACTGTTTGTATGTGGGGGTATTCGTTTAGATTGAGGTAACATTAGAACCTCGATAGATGTCTCTCCGAAAGCATCTGTGGATCCAATTATTTCATACGAGCACAAGCTTATGCACATTGTTATTTCGTAGTTGCGTAGATTTTTGCAGCCATTAATAACTATATGCACCAGCTTGTGCACATAGTTATTTTGCACTTGCATAGATATTAGCAGCCATGTATTCTATATGTGCACGAGCTTGTGCGCACAATGGTTTCGAACTTACATAGATTTTGCTGCCTTATTTTCATGTGGACCAGCTTGTGCACAAAAAGTTATTTTGCACTTGCACAATTTGTGAAACCATTTATTTCATATATGCAGAGCTTGTGCACATGTATGAATGAGTGCATAAGCTTATGTAAGTGTTAAATAACCGCTTACAAAAACCTGTGCACAGATGAGAAAACGCTTGCAAAATCTCATGCAATTTTAGACTAACCGAATCGTTCAGTTTTTGTAGGCCGTGTCATAAGTAACAAATCTTCCGTTGGTTAAATAATTGGACGGTCATTTTATAACCCTAAATTAACGTTCTTATATAAAGTGGCTTAGCATTACCATTTCTAAAAAGTAGATTTGGATCTTAGCCTCAGCCCTCAGGTATGCTCATCAAAACAAAAACATGGTTAATCGCTCAATTGCATCATCGACAACTAATCAAAAAATGAGTTTTCCTCTCAGCGTATATCGTTTCAGATATATTCTTGATCTTTTCATGAATCTTCCTTCTCTTTTGACTTCTGGATGAAGTTTTTTGTTATCTGGCTAGGATAGGTAACTCTGTTGTTTAAATCTATGATATATATCCAAGCAGATAAACCTTTTGTGAATATTTACTATAAACTGTATGATTAATTACACTAAAATGTATGTGAAATTTTAGGTCTTGTGAGATTTAAAAATAGAGAGCTCTTCTTTCTGGTGGATATAAGTACGGTGTTCACTAGCCAAAGCTTACAGGGCTGCTAACATCAACAAATACAAAGAAGATGTGAAAATGGAATCGGTGTATCTTGTTAAGTTTATTCCAAATGTATTGAGAAAAATAGTAGGTGATTGAAGAGAAAATCTAGATCTTGTTTGCATCAACTTGCATGTATCGAAAATTGTGTTTGAATGTCAATCTGTTATTTTGGAATTTCAAAACACACTCAGCACTAAAAGTGAGAACATCGGTTTGAATAATTGACACACTAAGCAATTATTAATGTGTTGTTCATGGGGATGGATTCCTTTAGATTCAAAGAATTCAATTTCAGTATCCAGACACAGAACAAATTTTCTTAGGACTCCGATAAATGAATGTTTGATCATAAAACTTGTCTGAATGTAAAGATGTTTTATAAGATTCCGGTGAAACTCGATTTAGATTCATCCAATTTCCAAATTTTAAGCCACAACTGTTTGTATGTGGTGATGAGGTATTCGTTTAGATTGAGGTGACATTAGAACCTCGATAGATGTCTCTCCGAAAGCATCTGTGGAGACAATTATTTCATATGTGCGCAAGCTTATGCACATAGTTATTATGTAGTTGCGTAGATTTTTGCAGCTATTATTTCAACGTGCACCAGCTTGTGCATATAGTTATATTTGCACTTGCATAGATATTAGCAGCCATGTATTCTATATCTGCATGAGCTTGTGCGCACAATGGTTTCGAACTCACATAGATTTTGCAGCCTTATTTTCATATGTGGACCAGTTACACAATTTGTGAAACCATTTATTTCATATATGCAGAGCTTGTGCACATGTATGAATGAGTGCATAAGCTTATGTAAGTGTTAAATAACCGCGTGCATGTGGACCAGCTTGTGCAGAAAGTTATTTTGCACTTGCACAATTTGTGAAACCATTTATTTCATATATGCAGAGCCTGTGCACATGTATGAATGAGTGCATAAGATTATGTAAGTGTTAAATAACCGCATGCAAAAACTTGTGCACATATGAGAAAACGCTTGCAAAATCTCATGCAAGTTTAGACTAACCCGCGCACAACAAGGTGCACTCGGTCTATTCCATTAGCTAGTACGGAGTAGAACCAATGCACAAACATGTGCACTAGGTGTATCGTGTACCATAAAAACTATGCCTATCTCTGAGCAAATAGAACAAAGGATTAATAATTGAGAGTGATATTACAAAGTCATTTTCCTGTACGCTTTCACATACACGACAACAATCGTTCTTCTGAGGACTTGTTTTTAACAGAAGTTTGGATCTAAACCATCGATAAAAAACCGAAATAAATTCAGATGAGATAGAAACTGAAAGTAAATCAAACTGAAATCCAATTGATGGGTAGTGAAGATAATGATTCACTGATTAAGGATCTGAAGTCAAGTTTGGTTGAACTTGACACGAAAAAAACTCAAGCTTGGATAACTCGATCACTTGAACTCTTTGGTCGATTTCCATCAAGGGTTGACTGAGTCAGCTCTTTGAAAGCGATTCACATACTTTCAAAACATATTCAGTACCATAAGTAACAGCAAAACAGATTATGGTGTCCATGAAGCATGATAGATTAGTGCCATATTTGAACAAGCTGATAGTTGTTTGCTTTGTTTTTCAACTAAAATTGACAAGTGGCCATACCTCAACCATTTTGCGAAAACATGATTATTACGTACGTAATGACTTTTGCTATACTACGAAGGTATGTTGCAATTGGTTGATCTTTTCATAACAATGGTAAAACACAAGGGGGGAAAATTAAAATGGTTAAATTTGGATCTTAACAAACCTGAAGTATCTAAAGAGGAGTGAGGGGACTCTGTGGGTTTGGAGAAGGAAACGGGCTTAACATTACATGATTTGCCATATGGTTGGAGGACCTATAGTCATGTCCCATGAATTATCATTATTTTTTTTTTATCGAAAGAGAGAGATTTTATTCGAAGAATGTACAAATTTACAGAGATAAAAAACTATGAAAAGTAGCTAGAGAAGGGAGCAAAATACAAACAGATTAGACAAAAAGAGCATCCCAATTATGTATAGAGCTAGACAGCATAGGATTGCCATGAGCTCTGGACCAAGCATAAACTAGTGACTTCGCTTCGATTCCTAAGTCGGCAACTGAAATTTGGATGCCAGAGATCCTTATGAAGCACATTATATGCAAACGGCAAAAGAGAAAATAAGGGCAAGACACATACCATGTAAGTCTGCCTTGAATTTTTTTATGCCTAGCAGATTTCCGAGACCGCTCATGCCGAATTGAGTTGCACAACTTATTTTCTTCTTCTTCCTCCTCTTTTTAGATCGAGTTCCTTACTTATCTTCTTGAATCTTCGTAGCATTAATATTGTCATGGATGGATTCAACCTCGAGGACGGTGATTGTTAGGGTTCTCATGGAGGTGCAAACTAGGGTTTTCTCAATCTTATCTCTTTCAGTGTGGTGGAAAAT
>JAJJMA010019831.1:0-19748 GCA_023529015.1 Papaver nudicaule | reverse complement strand
AACTGAACTCTCACACACTCACATTACACAGACACAGCCATTAAGTACCACTTGCATATAAGACAAAATAATTGAAAGCGATCCTGACCTTCAGATCATGCAAATGGGCTAATCTTCGTACCTCCTTTATAATGGTTAGATCTGAGTCCTCACCACATTTACATGGGTCTAGAAAAAATCACAGTCGGTAATGCCGACTTTCAGTGTAATACATGTCGGACGGTATTTTTTTTTCTAGACCCCCACAAATGTGTAAGGATCCAATCAAATCTTCATATAAATCGGGTGCACCACTAAACTATAGACTGTCCGGTACTCTTTTTCATATAAAAGAAAATGAAAACCAAAAGAATTGGTGGAGAAAGAAGACAAGTCTCCCAGCAATGTGACAATGTCACTCTTCTGGTCCTAACTTGATGTAATGTGACAAATAAATATGTCTAGTTTGAATAGACGAAGAAACACTTGCCGGATGAGTTCTGGGACCAGGGCAGGAACCGAACCATGGTGGAACCCTATTCAATGTGGGGCTATTAGGTAGGAGACCTACCTATCCAAGAGAAGAGAGACCTCATCACGTGCTTTATTTTTGTTCTTTCCCATTTGACAAGGCCACTGTGACTATGTGAGTAAGGCTAAGTTTAATGGGAGTGCTACTTCCCTTAAAAAGTAGCATGACACATCACCAAAGTAGCAAACCAAGTATAATGGGAAGTGCTAGACACATCAGCTAAATTCTACTTCGGCGCTGAATCATATAGCGGTGGGGCGCTACATGATAAAGCTCCAGATAATCTCAGCCATCAGATCTGGAACATATGTTATTAGCCATCAGATCTAGTGAGAATATTCGGTTTGGCGCTTTATTATTCAGCGCCGATCCACTTTTTGGGCGCTACATCATTGAGCGCCTAAGTAGCATTTCAAATTCCACTTCCCTTATTTAAGGGAAGTGAAAGTTGAAGTTAGGGTTTAGCCCACGCTTTTAAGGGAAGTTGAATCCCCATTAGACTTAGCCTAATGCAATCTGGGTGGGCAGTGCTGCACGGTTGGTTGCTCGTTTGACTCCGGAGGATCAGTCTGCTCTGCAGGCGTCACTAACCACTAGATTCTGCTGGACCAATGTTTTTATTTCTTCGCTACATTATTAAAGATTAGCAGCTACACCACTAATGTTTTTCCTGATAGATGATTGGCTATGATAAATATTTTTTACCGACGAAGGAAATTCCTACATCAAAGATTCAAGAATGACTCGAACATTTTTTGAAAAATAAGTTTGATCCTTCGGGACTTTGAGAGAATTTTCCTCGGTCAATCTATCATTTTTGATATTTTTCCACCTCAAATATGCAAAACACTAGCATTCAAAAAGTGTACCACATGTCAAGGACATGACACGTTAGACCATGGTCTCCTCCACACATAAACAAACTTGTTGATTAAAATGATAAGTGCTTCTTATGGGTGATTTTCAAAGTAAGATCTGAATTAGTGATTTTTTAATCACTTAGTCACTCACTAATCTCTTGATTTGTGCATTAATCCCTTATAAAATTAGGGTTAGGGTTTATAAGAAAACAAAAAAAAAATGGAGTTGAAGAATGGACTTCATGCAGAGCTGGATGTGCCACGTGGAATATCCTTCTTGTTACCTAACACTTGCCAATATTCCTGCTTTTATTGACGTTAGAAACGATACAGCCCTTTTTTCTGCACACAGAAGCATCATTTACCAGATTACCCTCCTGACAGACCCTTATTTACACTACCTAATAGTGGGAAGAGTACTAAAATATCATTTGTGTCCTTCCTAATAGTAAATCGGGTAAAAACATCAAGTATTGGTATTTTCTCTTTGGATTTTGTATTTTTCGACAAAATGTGAGCCAATAGCATTTTTAACAATTCAATAATTCAATAAAATAAAATATATGAATATTTAAGTATTTCGTTTCGTCTCCTTTAAAAAAAGAAAAACAAAGCAAATCAAATCAAAGAAATATATTTCTTGATAAATCAAAAATACCACTTCTGGTAAAATTGAACCGATCCAACATTTTTAACAATTTTTTTTAACATTTGCATGTACTCCATAATAGTCCATACTAACCGATCTGTTTTTCTTTACAAACTAATTCACTCATCGAAATAATTTCGAATTTTCTATCGTAGAAATTTCTTTAGATGTGAAATTGACAGTGACGTGAAATTGACAGTGAAAAACAAGTGTCATTGGGTGCTACCTTGTTTTCACAACAACAGTCAGATTCATCCACTTGTAAAATTCAGCTATTTTTGAGCTGGATTAATAATATTCAATAATAATATAATATAATTAAAAAATATATAATTAATTTTTATTTGCACTTTTGAGAAAATTAGAAAGAGGAGCAATACTGTAATTTCGTTTGGTATTTGGGTGATTTCACCCATGCAACTGTTTGTTTTGGTGTGGTGGTATTAATAATATAAATCAATCCCTTTCTGTGGAGGAGAGAAAGCGGAGAACCAAAGAGAAGAAGAAAAATAAAAAGCAGTGAGAAAACCAAAGAAACAAAAAGAAAGATGGCTCTGAAACTCAATCCATTAACATTTCAATCTCCTGCTCAAAAGCTTTTTGGTTTCCCTAATGTTGCCAATGTCAGATCTCCTAAAGTTTTCATGGCTTCCACTCTCCGTACCTCCGCTAAGTAAGCTCCCCTCTCCTTAATTTTTTAAGATCTCATAGGTTTTATCAATTTAATCGTATTTTAATTTCTGGGGGCCTCTTAATTTCGTAATTATTGATTCATAGATATTATCTATGAATGAATCATGATCTATTTTCTTTCTTTTTACTTTGGATTCTTACAAGTATCAATTTCACTTGTTTTCGATTGGGTATAATGCATGTATTGGGTTATCATTTTGGGTTTTTTGTTTAATTTCTCATCCCTTATTCAACAAGGGATAAATATTCTGTAATTATCATGAAAATGTAACAAGTAATTGGGATATTGGTTTTTTTTCATTTTTTTTGTATTGTATTTCATTTAGCTCAGTTGGGAGTGGTTTTACAAAATTGGGTTTTTTGTGTTTGTTTTATTGAGATTGAGTGTGGGGATTTGAGTTGTTTATGATACATAGAATTTCTCCTTTCGCTGTCAAGGATTTCTGATGGCTAATTAGTTTTTTATTAAAAAATTTCTTTGTTGAAAATTAGGTTTGATTTTAATGTTATCTTTTTGAAAATGTGAATTATTTCTTACCTGTAGTTCAATTCCAAAGGATGCATGCTTTATATCTGTGTATCTTATTCTACTCGATGATGCCGTTTCTTGTAACTATGCAATTTAAATCCCACACGGCATTTCTTAAAACAATTTTTTGTTATTCTGTTTCGTGGTTTTGTTTGTGTTTGTGGTGGGAATTCGGTTTGTGTCACAACAGGGTTCTTCTCTGTTTATCCTTGCCACCACGGGGCCTCGGTGGTTTGTTGTACTGTCTTTTTTTGTTATGTGGCAGTGAAACTTATTGAATATGTTACATATTTTAATGCTGTTTGGTGCATGCAAATTTTGTCTTGCTGCTTGCATGTATTGGAATTGGTTTCTGCCGGTTTTTTGTTTGTTCTACTCGATGTGGTTAATGAAATACGTGCTTGAATATATTACCTCGTTAAAGTTCTTGTTCCAGTCCATGTATCTGTATTATGTTATGTTGGCACTTGAATTAGTGATGTTACCTTCTCCCCTGGTGCATGCCTTTTTCGTTGACCGTATACCAGAAATGCGATTGTCAATTAATCCATGCAATGTAAATCACTTCCTGACTTTGGGTTGCTCATTAGAGCTTAACGCTGTGGTACAGGAGTTGTAAATGTTAGTTTGTTTTACCTTGATTAAGGTATTGTTGAAAAGTCAAATTGCAGAACGACATATACATTGAGGCGTTTACATGGTTTTTTAGAAATAAACATGTCAACTGATGCTTGTCTGAAGTCAGTGTTGAAATCAGCTATACGACAACTGGCAATCTTTTTTTATACCATAGCTTTGTAACAAAAAGTTTGAACTTGTTTATTCTATGAATATGCTACATTTTACCTTGCTTATTTAAACTTTGGTCAACTACCATCCAATCAACTTGCTCCACATACTGCATCTTGTGGATTCTTGTGATCTACGAACGATTCTGACAAAACGACCTGCTTTTTGCTGGCTTATGTCCTTGAACATTTAGATGAACATAACTGAAACAACTCCTAGGTTCTGACACATTGTATTTAGCTTATTTCATGGGGTGTGAGAATACATGACCACGGTTACTATACAAAATTTATGTTTTCATGCTAAAAGCTGAAAAGTTGATTATGAAAAGAGAATTTCTTGGAATATATCTGGTCTTGAATTTCAAATCCTGATGGTATCCCTCTACTTATTTCAGGGAGATAGAGAATGCGAAGAAACCATTCACCCCTCCTCGTGAGGTCCATGTTCAAGTCACTCACTCCATGCCACCTCAAAAGATTGAGCTCTTCAAGGATTTGGAGGATTGGGCAGATGACAATATCTTGGTACATCTCAAGCCTGTTGAGAAATGTTGGCAACCACAAGATTTCTTACCTGACCCAGCCTCAGATGGGTTTTATGATCAAGTGAAGGAGCTAAGAGAGAGAGCAAAGGAGATCCCTGATGATTATTTTGTCTGTCTGGTTGGGGATATGATCACAGAGGAAGCCCTTCCAACATATCAAACAATGCTCAACACTTTGGATGGAGTCAGGGATGAAACAGGTAAGGTCCATTTTATCGATCTTGGGAGTTTCTGTGTTTTTTAGTCACTGCATCATGCTTGTAATCTTTGGTCTGCTTTCACTAGTTAAATATTCTTCTTCTCATTTATCCCCCACCGGGAAAAATATATAGGTGCAAGCCCTACTTCTTGGGCTCGTTGGACAAGAGCTTGGACTGCTGAGGAGAATAGGCATGGTGACCTTCTCAACAAGTACCTCTATTTAACTGGACGAGTAGATATGAAGCAAATTGAGAAGACAATTCAGTATCTTATTGGGTCGGGAATGGTAAAATCTTCACTTAGAATTTAATAAAGCAGTGTAACTCCACCTTTGTTTAAAAGTTTCTCTGAATTTAGTATTTATGCCATGTAAATGCTATCGGTTCTAAATAGATATTTTTGTCCCTTTTGTAGGATCCTCGAACAGAAAACAATCCATATCTGGGATTCATCTACACCTCATTTCAAGAAAGAGCAACCTTTATCTCCCATGGAAACACAGCCAGGCATGCCAAGGAGCATGGGGACTTAAAACTTGCACAAATTTGTGGAACTATTGCTGCTGATGAAAAACGCCATGAAACTGCCTATACCAAGATATCTGAAAAGCTTTTCGAGATCGACCCAGATGGTACTGTATTGGCTTTTGCTGATATGATGAGGAAGAAAATTGCTATGCCTGCTCACTTAATGTATGACGGTAATGATGACAACCTCTTTGAGAACTTCTCATCTGTGGCCCAGCGCCTTGGAGTTTACACCGCTAAAGATTACGCCGATATATTGGAATTTCTTGTGGGGAGGTGGAACGTGGAGAAGATAACTGGCCTCTCTGGTGAAGGACGGAAAGCTCAAGAGTATGTATGTGGGTTGACTCCAAGAATCAGAAGGTTGGAAGAGAGAGCTCAAGCTCTAGCAAAGAAAAACAAGAAAGATCGTATGGTCCCTTTCAGCTGGATCTTCAATAAAGAAGTGTTGCTTTGAACAGGCATTGTAGAGTCTGAGTTCAGGTGCTCTCTTTACCAATCTCTTCACACAATGTAGAGATCAATATGGGAATTATGTTTATTGCATATTGAGATTTCAGTGTTCCCTTTTGATGCTCCCTTATGTACGAGGAGATGAAGTAGGGATTGCATTTGTTGGGGCTCCTGTGGGTATCGTAGATAGAGACTCTTATCTTTCTTTTGCGTGTTTAATCTCATAAGTATATCAAATGTTGGGGCTGTTAGGGAGAGGTAGTATAGTTTGTTTTGTTTGGTTTTTGTTTAATGTGCTTTGTTTGTAAGTTTCCTTTTTGGGTTAGTAATCAAGGTCTCTTTAGTAGTAATCATCTATTGCATGAGTTTGTGGCTTCAGCGGTAGCGAATCTGTTTGTAATGCTGATATTTGTTCCGCCTTCTTTACAAGAACAACTCAATGATGAAATATGGTAATGGCTGTTGCTGATATTTGTTCTGCCTTCTTTACAAGAACAACTCAATGATGAAATATGGTAATGGCTCTTGACTGGGAAAATTTCTTCTGCAAATGAATGTCACTAGTTTCCGTTCTGTTAGCCCACATTTATTCCACATTTACAACAGTTCTAGGATGGGAAATGATGGCACTGAAATATAAGATTGCAGCTAAGCAGTTGACTGACATTGTAGTAACAAAATCTTGGCAAAATGGGGTATGGTAATATTAGTCCTACAATCCTAGAAAAAGTGCAGCTCAAGAATGTAACCTACCGGAAAATACAAGCAAGAAATGTCTACAGGCAAGTAGCTGCCAAAATACAAAATACAAGCCATGTTTCAAAAGTAGCTTACTGGCTAACCAGTTTCTGCACATACCAGGCATTCAACTGTTTCACCAAAAAATGTCTACAGGCAAGTAGCTCCAAAATACAAAATACAAGCCATGTTTCAAATTGCAGTCTACTACTTGCTAACCAGTTTCTGCACATTCCAAGCCTTCCGACTGTTTCACCAAAAAATGTCTACAGGCAACAAGCCATGTTTCAAAATGTAGCCTACTTGCTAACCAGTTTCTGCACATTCCCAACTGCTTCACCAAAAAACACGAAAGATTGACATTTTTTTTGTTGGGAAACTTAAGGGCTCGTTCTCCTGTGCAGTCGGTATCAGTCAAAATGAAAAACGGATCTCTGAAACAAGAACAAAAACTTAGAAGATGTTCTTGTGTTTTGTACCCTGTACTTCCTTGTCCCTTATCTTCACGTCACTTCTTCTGCACTTTAACTGTTCAATTGTGAAGTGACTAATTTGAGAATAGTGATTTGACATGTATAACTTCGATAGACGCCTGCATCCATTAAAAAGCAATGCCTGCAACCCTGCATCACGTAAATTGAAACACATGTTTACATGCAGTATCTCTAGGTTATGACAATTCGACCCAATAGCTGTCCATCCATCCAGATCAATCTCATGACAATGAGCCAAGTTCCATTCTTGCAATAACGGACACCCTTTCGAAATTTTAATCACTACTGCGTTTCGCACATCACGACAATTTCGAAAATTAAGAACTCGAAGATTCTTTGCAAACCCAATCTTGTCCAATCGCGCAACAAGGAGATCGAGATTTGAAAGGTCAAGATATTCAAGCCCGCCTCCACTAACAATTGCTTGTATACCTTCTGGTTCAAGTTTACAGCATACTGCTTCAACAAAAGCTAAGGTTTCTGAAAACCCATGAAAGCCAACACCAGTGATCTTTTCGCAGTATGAGACAGTGATTGAACTGAGTTGCCGACATGCTTGTGAGAGATATCTTATGCCTCTATCAGAAACCGACACACAATTTGAAAGGTTCAACTTTTGCAAGGATGAACATGATTTACCCAAGGATATTATACCAGTATCAGTAATTCCACACCAGGAAAGGTTTACCTTCTGTAAAGATGAACAAGATTTAGCTAAGGCTTCTAATCCAATATCGCTAATACTACACTTGTACAGGCTTATAGACGTTAAATGAGGGCATCCAGAAGCCATCAAAGAGAATCCATAGTCTGTAATGGCTAAGCAACACTCTAAATATAGGGTCTGAATGTTTGATCCGAAGCTCTGTAACTGAGATAAAGCTGAATCTGGTAATTCAGTGCAATGAGACAAAGACAAAAAATTTAGCTGTTGGAAACGAGTCAATAACTTAGTAAGTCGAAAAGAGTAGCTGTGTGGGCTAACTTTCGCAAGTGGATGATGATAATGATTGAACCATAACTTTCTTCGACTTGAATTCTGTATCCGAAGCCACCGATGACAAGTCAAACCAAATGAATTACGATCAATTGGTCTATCAAGTAATTGTAAGATAAGAACTAGACAGTCATCTGGAAGATTCATAATTGAGGTTGCAAGGTTCTTGCAAGAGTAATTCTTCATTTTCGTTACAAAAACGAAATCCATCATATCTGCTTCATCTATAAACAACTGCTCTGAAGAACGTAGAGGATGGCTTTTGCTCTGTAAAGAAACACAGGGATGGGGAAACAATTTGTTACCTCATAAACTCACATTGTCTTTGGATTTAACATATAAATAAGACATACCCCTTCTTGATGGATTTAAGAGAGTCTGCTCCAAATGTGCTACAACTGGAAAAACTCACTTTCAGAGGGCACTTGCAACAGCTGCAAAAAGATACCAAAAGTAAATGAGAAATCCAAAGAAGACAGTAAACGGGTCTGAAATCTCTTCCAATCTAAGGATCTAGTTTCACATTCTTCCTGAATACCAAAGCACACAAAATGAACAACTAACCAGTTCAACGCTGTAAAAAAAAAAATGAAATCAATTCAAATAATATATTGCCGAAACTGACACAAAAGATTGACAGAATGCCTCTAACATAAACACTAAAATGGACTACACCCGAAAACGCAATGTCATAAAATGAAACCCTTTCGTTCAATTGCACCATTACAAGGCTTGATTTCTTACAATCAATTCGAACATTCAATGAGCAAATTTCAACACAGAGAACATAACCTTTCCACATTTTACTAGGCAGACATAGACACTAAGAACATTTAAAGAGTTTTACTTGGTGGGTCTTAGCAAAAATTTCATAAAGACTACACATTAACTCTTAACATTCACAAAAATCACTTAGACAGATTACTTCATTCATTCAAATACATAAGAGACCTTATAAAGTAAAGTGAAGGCTTTACTAACAGAGATTCTCAAGAATCCTAAGTTTAGGATAACCTAGCTTTAAAAACCTAACTTTACCCTAGAATTTCTCATTGCAACAAAACAAAAAATCTAAGTAGAATACACAATTCAACAACCTTAAAAATGTTTTAGCTTCATTCATCTAATTTCAAGCAGGAGAAATAACCCTTAAACCCTAGATTGCACAAAGAAGGGGAAGTCTTTTTACCTTGCTTTGGGAAACCAAGAGGAGCAGGAGAGTGCTTTGTTTTTGACCCTTCAAAATTTCTACTCGAAAAGACATTTAAAGAATAATTTAGGGTACTTTATAGTACTTGGGAATTGTCATTTTATTGAATGCAATAATTTCTTACGTCAAATCCGTGGTGATGTAAAAAGCAAATCTACTTTAATAAACCACGGTAAAAAAGAATTAGCAATTAAAATTAAAATACACTAGTCTTTGGTATAAATGTAAAAGTTGTAAGAATGCACATTTTTTCAAGCATTGGTCTCTTCTCTTTTAAATGACTTAAATGTTCTTACAATGCAAGAACCTGCGAATGTGTGCCATAAATATGTCAAGACAATCCGCATTAAGTTTGAGCAAGTATTGTGGTGCCATAAACCATCTCTAGATTTGAGTCATTTAGGAATGGAATATTTGACACAAAAAGGCAACAACAATGGTTTTATTCAGAATTCGATGGAAACCCAGTTTCCACCACTTCTAAAGTCCGGAGACTCAGTCTCCGTATTTTCTCTGGTGCGGAAACTCAGTTCCGCAGAGTCAAAATTTGACTTTCGACCGTGCGGAAACTGGGTTTCCGTAAATAATGAGTTCTTAAACATGAGAATTTGTTCTACAATGGTTTTGAATGAACAAGTTTTACTCCCTTTTGATTTTGATGTAGAATTTGTTTGTTTTTGTTCAATCTATTGAACGAGTATGTTCTCAACCTATTAATGCTTTGTTTGCATCTTTCAATTTGAGTTTTGATAATAAAACGACTCTAAATTGTTTTAATAACTAAGCATAATTTTCATTAATTAGAAAAACAACTACAATACAATCAAAGTTCTAAACCGAAACAAATTACATTGCAAATTCATTTAAATAAAGATGCATGTGTGTTTATAAAATCTGCTTAAGGACTTTGCACTACACAGCCATTAGGAGAATCATCGAAACTATCAAACATGGATATCTCAAGAGCGGGAACACCACACGAGAGGACTAGACGAGCAAGGCAAATAAGATTGAAGCAAAGCATAAGAATTCATTGATTGACAACTCTATTCATACAGTAATATCATTTACATAACATGAAGGAGGAAAAGCTACTAACCTAGACGGATTCACCAAATGGAAATCCTACTAAACAAAAATCCAACCCTTACAAATGAGCTCAAGCTCGCCTTATATAGAGTTTGCCGAGTAGTGGATGACAGCTAATAAGACAACAGACTCAATCGTGGGTGTCAAATGTTGTCGTGTAGGTCGGTGAAGTCTCCGAGAGGCCTCCTAGGGTATCATCGGGTATCCTTCTTTGTATTCTACTCTTTCAGAATTATCTTCCTTTCTCGGCTCCCATTCTCTGCTCGTTTTGCCTTGTGTCTTTCTAGATTTCGTCTCGCGACCTATCCGATGCATCACATCATTCCTCGTTGCGGTATGACTTCCTCTTTCTGGTGTTGACGTGTGTCTCGCCAGTTTTATACCTCTACAGTTTGCCTCTTTCTTTCCTAGTTCCGAAGGTGCTTGGAAAGGAAATCCCGCCCTTGATTTCGCGTGCGTTACACGTGCCCCACTCTTTTCTGACGTGACGTTGTCGTGACACGTTCTGCATGTTCCATAGATTTCAGCCACTTTTGACCTTTAACTTGTAGCGTCGGTTGCTCTTCCCTTCGTATTTAGGCTTTGCTTTCTCTTTCTAAAACACTTTAACCCTTTCGAAACTTCTCTTCTCCAGCTCCGACTTCTTTCTTCATCTAAAGGTCTAATCTTTATGCTAAGAACTAAGACCCTAATGCGTAATTTCTAGGTATCCCTTTCTTACCATTACTTGTAGTCTTCAAAAGGTAACTCTTTTCAAATTTTTGCTCCCCCTTTGCCGGACTACCCAGTTTTCCTACCGCTGCAGCTACGGCTCCGGCTAGACTTCGGTTCTTCCTGCTTTTTCCCCAACTTCTTCTTCTCATGACTTCTCCTTCTTCTATCAACACTCTTACTTCTAATATGAGGGATCTTGGCTTTAATATTGACCCTTTTGGAATAAAGGTTGTTCATTCTTCGGGTGGTCGGCTGACTCCTGAGCCTGTCGAGGAGTACCAATGTGGTGATGAGAGACTTCTGATTACTTCTCATCAGATGCTCACGAGGCTATTTCCTCCGTTTACCGTCCAGACAATCCCTTGTTTTTGAGCATTTTGTTTTTTATGCCTTCGCCTCGAGGTATCATGCAGCTTACATGTAGCTTTATTCGACTGATCAATCATTGGGTTGAACGTTCCGAGGATAATTCAATAATTGACTATGTGGCGAGGGACTTTTTTACTGCTTCTCGCTTATTTGAACACTTCAAACCCTTCCTTACTCTAGATAACGAAGTTGCCCCTTGGGGCGTTTCCTTTATACTTGTGGTGGGTAAGGAGAATCTCGCTCCCAGGTTTCCTGATTACTCTGTGGATGAAGATTGGAGCTCGGAACCTGTGTTTTTTACTGGTCGTGTCCTTCGTGGGTGGAAGGATTCGAAGAATTATTTTCTTCAGAAGGACTTTGAGTTTGGTCATTGCATCTCAACCCAACATCTTTTCACCACTCACTTTTCTGGTGAGGAGAAGGAACTATCTCGAAGAGCTTTGATGAAGCGAAAGGGTGTCTCTTCGAGTACTTCCAACGTTCCGAAACGTGCCCGAGTGGAAGAAGAAACTAAGGAGCAGGTAACAAACATTACTTCGACCAAAATGTTTCATTTGGAGTATTAATACTTGCCTCTGTTTGTTTCCCGAGAGTGATGTTTCTTCTGTAGCAGGGAAAATCTATTGGGACTGGTGGCTTATGCCTGAATCTTGCATGTATGAGGTATGACTTTGGGCAGGTGAAGAAAATATCGAAAAAGGGTAACAAAAAAGGTCTCTCCATGGTGCCTTGCGAGACTGAGAATGTGAAAGTGGTGAGCTTTTCGTTTGAACCTGCCGAGCATCTGGTTGCTAAATCTACAGATAATATTAAATCTGTGGGGATTCCTTTGGAAGCGAATGCATTTGCCTCGACTTCCTGTAATACGTGGTTACTGCCTCTGCCTCTGATTCCGGTCACGCTACTACCGAACCTGTTGCCTCTGTCGCTCCTCCAATGGCTGTTCCTAAGAAGGATGTTACAGCTTCTTCCTCGAAGGTTGTCCTAGTTATTCCTTCACATTTCTCTTCGGAGCGAGAAGTTCCTCTCACGGACCTGTTGCTTTACGGGACGTTAGAGTTTAGTGATTTTTCTCGGAGAGTTGCCTTAAATCAGCCTAGGAGTTCAAAGTTTCCTCCTGCTCTAGTTATCCTGGGAATCATATTCAGCCGTATACTACCGAGAACTTTAAGAAGGTGCTTCGGGAAGGTCAAAATCCATGTGCTTTCGAAAAGATGGTTTCTTCTCGTCTTAAATCTCATGTATCGGATCCCTCGCATTATCCTGTCGATCCTGATTTCTGTGAAAAGTTTAGCGATGTGCTGAGTGGCGACTGCCTCGGATATAATTGTGATCCTCGAGATCTTCTCTTTTCGTATGAGGAGAGTCTTGCCATTATTCAAATGGGTGAGCATCTTACCTCGGGCTTGCTGTCGTATTCCTTCGGGAGTTCTGGCGAGGCTGATTACTATGAGAAAAAGTTCTTTCGTATGCAAATAGAGCTGGCTTAGGAAAAGACTCGTCTTGCTCAGGAGAAGTATCGATTGGCAGGTGTGATTTTTATTCTATTTTTGTTTCTTATTTTTGACCTTTGATGGGTTCTGAGGCTACTCTGTTAATACTTAAAAAAGGGGAGTTAGATGAAGAGAAAAAAAGGCTTTGCCAGACTAAATCGACTTCGGATGCTCATCCTCGGGCGAGCCAGCATCGTATTCCTACTGCCCCTCGACAAGGTAAAAGTTATGAGGAAGAAATTGATCGGCTTGTAAAGGAAAGGACTACTACTCGCGATGATCGCGATTACTTTAAGAGAAGAAAAATTGAAGCCGAGAATCAACTTGCTAAGGAGGAGAAGAAAAGGTCTGAGCTTCAACGGTTGTTGGAGTATGAGAAGGGTCAGAATCAGAAAAATGCTCGTGATATGCATCAGTTCCAGTTAGACATTACTCACTTGACTAAGGAACGTGACAAGGCTCTTAAGGAACAGGCGATTAAAGCCTTTGGTAAGGTTGTGATTGAAAAGTTAGAGGGCGAGATCCGTAGCCTGAAGGTTCAGGTTTCCACCTTAAAGAATGCCAATAAGTATCTGTTGCTGATAAACGATGGTCTGCAGAAGGGGCACAACGAGATTAACACGGATCTTGCGAAGATGAAGAAGTCTAAAGATTATTTCTCTAGGCTGGTGGATGAGTATCGCATTAAGCTTGCCAAAATTGTCTATAACTCCGAGGAAGATATTAGGAAAAACGTTTTGAAACCGCGATTTTCTAATCCGCAAGAGGTTACCGAGTATATGATTATGAAAGAAAGTAGGCTACCAAGCTTGAAATCTTTTTCCTGACCTTGCTACACTTTGGGTTAATGTGTCTAATGTAACTTGTTCTTTTTTATTTTGCCAGGCCTCGAGGCTGGCTTGACGCAGAAGGCAGCAAGGGCTATATCAGAGAGGGACGAGGCTGCCTCTCAACTGGTTGCGGAGTCTGAGTTGAAGCTGAGTTTTGAGAAGAAGGTAATATATCTCACTCGAGAATTAGCCGAGGAACGAAAGTTTTGGATTGAGGAAGCAAAAAAGTTTTCTCGGGAGCTGGAGAACGAGCGTCATCGTCGTTCCAAAGAAGCGGAGGAGAGTGCCCAAAGAGTAGCTCTTGAGGGTGATATTCGTCGTAGGTGTGAAAAGATCTTGCGTGATGTGGTTAATGCCTTTGGTCTTACTCAATCACAAATACAACATGGCGATGCTACTGAAAGTCTCCTGCTTCATTCTACTTTGACCAATGCTCTTGCCACCGAGAAAGCTTGCCCGAGAACTTTTCCGATCAATTCGGGTAGAGCCTGCCGGCTATGGTGATATTGGTGTCGAAGACTCTGATGCAGAGCTTCCTGACAAGGACTTGTTACCTCACGAAGTTTTTATAAGGCTTGTATCCAAAGAACTAGAGACCCGTGCTAAAAAGGACAGAGGCTCTGATGATTCCGAAGAAGATGGTGGAGAGGATTACGTGGAGGATTTTGGTGTTTCTAAGGATGATTCAATGGAGGGCCGAAGGGGGATCCCAAGGATGATCCTAGCGGCACTTCGGGTAGTAATCTCGGATTTAAATCGAATGATTCTAAGGATGTTCCCGAGCATGCTTCTCCAAAATGTGAGAAAGAAGGTTCTGGTGCTAGTAAAGGTGTTGTTTTCGATGTTAATTTCAAGGAGAACAACTATTTGATCCGCGAGTCTGCTTTAGATTATAGTGAATAAGAAGATAGTGAGCCAGAGAGGGTCAAAATCCCAAAGGCAGCATATGGAGGTTATTGAAGAAGATGGGTGTGGAAAGTTTTGTCCAATGAATGAATTTAAAGTGATTTCTTCTCAAAATGCCTCCTCTAATGTATTTTTCGCAATTGTATAGTGACGGCTTCCTGTCTTACTTAGATCTTCCTCTATACTCCATATCTTTCATTCTTTTACTTTGAAAGACTCCCGCCTTTGCGCCTTTTTATTTATAAGTACTTGAATGAAGTTTTGTTTCTTTATTATTTGTATTGTTTTGTGGTAACTTTTGATCGAGCACAAGGTATACTTTGCAAATTATTAGCTTGTGGGTTTACTTAGAGTGCGACTTCAGGGCTTATTACTTCGATGTGGGAGGCATTAAACCAAGCTAGTGGGGGCTGCGGATCACCCTTCCCAAAGGCTATGAGTTACCGCCTGTCTCAAGCAAAGACTTGGGCTATCGTGATCGTTGGTGCCCAGCCTGCCTCAGTACATTAGGTCGGTTACGAAGATAACTGAATATCTTCCAAGGGAACATGCTAGTGTTCCGAGAACCCTTTTGAACTATGTGGTGCAGTTGTGATCCCAGATCTCGAAAATAAGGTAGCACAATGGAGGAGTGCCGGTCAGAGCTGGAGCTTAGACATGGTATTGTTCTCCTATCGCGGCCTCGAGTCCGACTCTTCCTTTTCTCGCCTGCCCCCCCTCAAGGCAGTATTTTAGTGATACGAAGGGGGTCCCTCGGCTGCGTGACTTGCTTACTTCCCTCGCGAATGTAAGCTCATCAGCTGCCTCGAGGTTCCATCCACCTTAAAGGTAGATGTTAACCCATTTATTGTCCCCGCGACGCCTCAATTAGGAGGTCCCAGTAGTCTCAATGGTAGTGGGTCCATATGAATCCTAGCTTGTGCAGCCATGATTCAATGTACCCACCGCTATCGGGGTACGTCTCTTGTGGGTTGAGGACTGTGTCGTGTAAACCGTGGGGCCTTGACGGCTTACATGTACATCAGCTCGATGCCTACCATTCGAGGTCTATGCCTGTCATTTGAGGACTTTTATGCCCACCATTCTAGGACTTATATGTGCCTGCCACTCGGGGTCTTTTTATTAAATAGGAGAAAGAGATGTTGAATTAAAATGTAAGTAACTAAATAGTTTCTTTATTTTATTCCTTTGGATAAGGTCCATATGTCCTTCATACAATACGAAATCTAATTAAGGTGCCTAAGACTGTTTCCTTTGACAAGAGTACTCGATCTTTGTCCCTCGAGATTCATCAAGCTAAAAGTGTCGTTTCCAAGTGCTTTCTCAATGACGTAAGGTCACGACCAAAATGGTCCTTCCCTGGAGACAGTGCTTGAGGTGGCTCGGGAGTTTATCTCTTCTTCAGACGACATTGGTTTGTCAATTGTTACCGTGAATTGCTCCCTTCCCACGCCACATGCATTTTTTCCTCTATTGGGGGTTTCTATGGCCGCCTTTTGTTTTGAGTTCCCTTTTGCGTCCTTCGCCATTCCTGCTTGAATTTCCGCGATTTACTCCTTGATGTCAGAATCATTTATTTTTGGCATCTTTGTCGAGCCCTTGGAGACAGGTGACGAGCCTTCTCGCTGCTGGACTTCTATCTCATTACAGATTTGTGCTTCGGCAGGGTCTCTCAAGATTTCAGCTATCCCCGTAGGCGTCGGGAACCTTATTCTTCTATGAAGCGTAGAAGGCACTCCCATCAAACCATGCAACCAGATTGTCGTGAGCAGATGGCCGTGTATGGAAAGTCAATATCTATCACGCAAAATGTCGTGAGCAGATTGAGTTTTCCCATATGAATCATCAGCGTCTGTTCTCCTCTCGGCACCGAGGGTTTCCCATTGAATCTGAATACGTTATAGGATGATGGAATCAGAGTTGCGTCCTTACCGAATAACTGATCATATGTTCTTCCGAAGAGAATGTCAACCGAGCTCCCTTGGTCCACTAGGATTCTCGGCATTGTCAGTTCCTCGACAAGTAAGGTTATGACTAGCGGGTCATTGTGCTCACTTCCCCCGTCAGGAATATCTGCTGCTGAAAAAGAAACCGGCTGCTTCTGCCAATCTTCCAGAGGCTTTTTAATGGCTATGCTCATGATTTCTTTCCCCCTCAAAGTCTCTCTTGTGAATTCTATCAGTGATGATGCTTTCGAAGCTGTCCTCGTTCATCTTTGCGTGGATTATTGAGTTGCAATCGGTGAATCTTGTGACGTTTCTGCGTATCGTTATGGTGTAGGCCTCTGTGTGCTTTTTCTCTTCTTTAGATTGTGTTTCATTTGACGGTGGGTTTGGCAGGCTTAGCAGATGATCAAATTTTTTCGTCCGAGATGAAAAAATAGATTTGATCCTGCGCCATGACGCAATTTTCGGGTAGAATGCCCATAGAATTTGTGAAATTGACAGAAGTCTTTCGCATTCCGAGTGTGCTGAGGTTGGTTTTCCCTACTTCTGGGATAGTGGATCTCGCTCGCCCATTCTGACTGCTCGATGCACTTCAGGGCTGTCTCGATTGGTACGCTTAGCTTCTGAAGCTTCTTGTCCCTAAATCGGGGGAACCCTGACCTGGGCACTCCGAATTTCCGTCCTTCGTTTCCCCTTCGTGAGTTGCCTCCTTCGTATTCTCCCTGCTTGTAATTTCTCTTGCTGTCATTTTATTTCATGTTGTTGCTATACCTCCCATCACCAAATTTTTCTTCACTCCCATACCTTCCCTGGTCGTCCTTTCTCTTTTCGAGGAGTCCCCTATTAGGCTGGTGGGTTGATCCCTCTCTCCCAAGGACAGATTGTTGATCGAGTGCACCTGTTTAGACACGGTTTCCCTCCCTTGGGCTGCTTGCTCTTTTATTTCTTCCAGTGCCTCAAAACTTAGGCGAGAGCGATTAACCTCGTTGATCGCTTGTGTTAATTTCACATTTACGATTGGCTGGACCCGGTTGTGATGAAGTTCATCTCGCATGGCTTTGACCTCCTCTACCAGCACCTTTTGCAATGCCTTGGATTCAGATCGTTTCTTTGTGCGTTCCTTCTCGTGTGCGTGTATATGGTTTCCCTTAGAGCGAGTGCTCGGCTGAGAGAGAGTGCTCGACTGAGGGTGAGTACTCGGCTAAGGGCGAGTGCTCGGTTGTGGGTGAATGCCGGCTGGATGCTCCGCTTCCACGTTTAGTGGTATTTTTTAATGCTTTGGTGTTACTTCGGGATATGACGGGCAGTTTCGAGTGGGATCTTTCATGATGCGAATGTCCCTCGCTATCTCTTCTGTAATTAGATGCTGATTTTTTGGCCATTTTTTTATTCGCTTCCTGGAGTTGCTGCTTGAGTTTTCTTATCATTTTTTTCATCCTGACATCCCTTTTAAGTTGAGCTGCCCTCGCAGTCTCCTCCTCAGTGATCTTGTGTTCTTAAACCGCGTTGGATGAAACCTCCTCAACTTCTTCCTCTTCCTCTATATCGTGTATCTGCTATCTGGGAAGTCCTTTTCCGTTAGGTACCAAGTCTTCTATGAGTACCTCGTCCTCGTTTGACCGGTCTCGGTGCTGGACTATACTCGCTGCTACCTCTGGAGAAAGCCCTTTACTAGTTGACTGTCTCATCTGCGGACTCGAGGAGCCGGTTCCGTGTCTTGACGAGCCCACTCCCTGCTTCGGAATCTGATTAGATTTCGAAGTCATGACGACAATTCCTACAAAAAAAAAGCAATAAACCCGTGAGGTCCCAGGCGGCTATCTTCATTGTACTATGGGTTTGACAGACACCTAACAACTGTAACAGAATCTGACATGCGTGATTTCAGGGGGATCCTTCTTTTTCGTTCTCCTGACGAATATCCTAACTTGATTTTCTTAGATCTATTTTCCCGTATTGGAGGTTTCTGACAAATAGATTATGAAAAAGCACTCTCCCTTACGGACGATAAGGGTTCTGTTTCCAACCATGCCCTTTGGATGAAAGATACATCTGTAACCCTGAATTTATTCGTATAACAAGGGACTTCTTAGGTATCCTCAAGGTTATAAGTGGGAGATTGAGACGTCAAATTTTTGCACTAGGACATCTGTATTTTTCCTGAAAGTGATTTGGTAGATGAAGAAATCGTGTTTGAAAGAGTTGACTTGACGAAAATTATACTTCCCTTCCGAGGGTTTTCTATAGATTTTGCGATATGCTTCATGAATCTTGATTAGATCTTTTGTGCCTCAAAGCTTAGATTCCTTGAGGTTCATTAATCCATCATTTTGATAATCTGCTCAAAATCCTTAAGTACTCTAAAGCTCGTAATCTTTAGAGTAAATTTTGTATTCAAATTTTCCATCAAACATTTATGGCAATTTTTTTTTTACAGTAAATTCATTCATTTTTTTTTTTTGTTTTGTGATTGTTTTACTTGAAATACCCAACCCCAATTAATCAAAACTTCAAGTTTCTTTAATTGCTTACTGATTTTGCAGCTAAAAATGTGAGAAGAGCCCTGATAAGAAACGATCAGTTTCTTAAACAACGGCCATCAGAAGCGAATTCAAAAGGCCACGATTCGAAGAATCGATAAACCAAAGTACCAAACAATAACAATTTTCTTAATATTTCTCTGATTTATTATCAATGAACTAATAAGGCCTTATATATAGTCTACAAGACTTGTAAAATAAGAAAACAATTTTCTTCCTAAACTAGAATCCTAACAAATATAAAATCTTAATAAATAATTAA
Organism: Papaver nudicaule; assembly: GCA_023529015.1. Classification (NCBI taxonomy): domain Eukaryota; kingdom Viridiplantae; phylum Streptophyta; class Magnoliopsida; order Ranunculales; family Papaveraceae; genus Papaver; species Papaver nudicaule. Next base: position 401 of record JAJJMA010019831.1, on the reverse strand, counting down.
TTAAAACAAATAAATTACTTAATAATTATTATTATCTCTAATAATAATTATCCTATGCCTTGGGCCTCCATTGGGCTTATATCATAGCTCCCAGCACTCTTTGGCCAATGTGGTTTCCATAATAGTCCAAATATGCAGAAACAACATGTTGGGTCAACAACGTTGACATACTCCTTAAAACATGATCCTATCAAGCCCACTTTGAACAAGGCTAATCAAGCAAACAACAATGAAAACAATGTACATCAAACTTGTGAGGTTTCTAATTTTGTTTCGATTAATGCCTGTTAGTTTCTGAATTATGTTGCCATTATATTGTTTGGATTAATGCCTTTCCTGTTTGGATTTGTAATTAAACTACTTTAACTTGCCATTGTTGAATTATTTTGAATTTTATCCTA
>JAJJMA010019784.1:0-23973 GCA_023529015.1 Papaver nudicaule | reverse complement strand
CTTTGACGAGTATCAAAGGACCATAGGTGGTTTTAAACCAGAATTCAGCAGTTTCTTAGGCGACCTTGTCAGGAGAGAAGTTGGACTTCGAGTGTTAAAATGGAAGAATGTGAAACAGGAAACAAGGGATACAATGTGGGAAATGATACAGGCAAGCTTCTACTGATTTCTACAAGCAATGTTCTTTCCATCTTTATTCATCATTTCTGTTTTCTAAATGTTACTAACAAGCTATTAAATTTTACCTTAGAAATATTATGACATTGACGACTCTAGAAGGAAACAAACGATGACTCATCTCGGTGAGAGACTGCGAGAGTTCAGATGGCATCTGTACACAAATTATATAGCTCCCAATCCTCATAAGAAAGACCTGGCGAAAAAAGTTCCAACAAAATACCAATCATTAGTGGACAAAGAATCATGGGCCAATTTCGTGGAATATAGACTGTCAGAGGAATTCAAGGTTAGATAATACACATTGCTGTATTTTATCGTCGTTTTATTTTCTTTTATTTCCCTAGTCTAATATAGTTATGAAATTCTTTATATCTGCACTACAAGCCTATATCTGCAAAGGCAAAAGAGTCAAAGGCGCAACTCAAGTTTCCACACCGGTTAGGACGAGGAGGATACACTAACTTGAGAGAAAAATTAGTAAGTCCACTGTCTAATTATATACCGCACTGTAAATCTGTCCATGTCAGACATGGTCAATTGAATTTCGGTTTCATTTTCCATGCTAGTTGTACCTGCGTATAACCTGCCTCTTTCATATCATAATACTCATATTATACACTGTATTCTAATGTTGCCATAAATAAGAAGCTTTAGAAAATAATGTATGTTTTACTTTCGGGTATCATTATCCGTGTATTCGGTACACCCTTACGTTTGTTTCAAGTACTAGATCAAATACAAAGTGATTTCCAACAATGTACTTCCCGATCGCCATATTATGTGGACAAAGGCGCGCGAGGTAGGTGGAAAAATCCCTGAAAAGGAGAAAGAGCTGAAGGAGGTAGCGGATAGAATTGTAAGTAAAACGAAACTTCCAACTGCTCATGTTTTTCACAAAGTAAACACGCGATATTTAAGTCAGAATATAACACACATTTTGACTCAATATTGTGCACAGGCCGAGTTGCATAAGAATATTCGAGAGGGAGTTGCAAAGGTTGGTCAGAGAGAGGATCCCCTGACAATTGTTTTGGGCAATGAACATGGTGGGCGTGTCAGAGGGGTCGGCTCCGGAGTCACTCAAGGAAATTACTGGAGGGACTCCAAGCGACCAAGGAAATCCTTGAAAGATAGCACCAATAAACTGAAGCTGCAGCTGCAGCTGAAATCGAAGGATCAAGAAGTGGGGCAAATGAAAACAGTGATGCAGGATGCAGCAGCAGCACTTCTTGCTCAAGGAATAGAACTACCCGAGGCTTTGGCTAATATACTGGAAAATTCTGTAACAAAGGTAAGAGTATCTTCACTGACTAGACAGTGTTTAAGAGACTGGATTTACTTTTTTTTATTAGATTTGCGCACAGTATCTAATGTTTGGCAACAATGTTCAACTTCAACACTTCAGGATAATACTGAAAGTCTCCCGTCCTCTTCACAAGAAAGTCAACGACTGAGCAATCTTTCTGATCAATCTAATACTGGGGAGCATTCAAATCCATATGCTGAGAAGACAGTAGCAGACGGGAAGCCTTCCAAAAAGACTGGGAAACATATACAAAAAATGAAAACACGAAGAAGCCGTGAATCTGCTGGACCAGACCAGAGCCGTGAATCACTAGAAAGAGTTAATATATGTCCTCTTTTGCAGTCTTTTTAATGTAATGTATATTGTTTTGTAGTTCTCTTCTGATTTTCATGTGCCATGTATCTATGCAGGGTAGAAGTTGCGACCTTTTGTCTTATGAAAATGAAATTGTTGCTAGAGGTATGGCCTACGTCTCACAGGTTCACGAGCATATTGTACGTTGTGGTCACCGCGTGAGGAAAATAAGTTGCTACAAAGTACGGGTTAAGGAAGTACTACAGAGAGATTGCAAATTACCCATACCCGATGATGAGGTCAAGATATTAGTTAGTGGCTGTTTCATTTTATGGCCCAAATTTCTAATCACTTTCAATTCAGAGGTTGGTTGCCTGGCTTGTTCTCTTTATTAACTGAAAAAAAAGATACATGGTTAAATAATACGTATTACTCTATTGCTGCAGGTACCTCGGCCAACTTCTGGGAAAAAACAAAAGAAACCAAAAGCACAGGATCCATCCTTCGAAAAGGGATCTCAGAGAAAGGAGACTCGATCTGGGAAACACGAGATAGTGAAGGTACAAGAACAACAGTACCAAGAAACGGATCGTATGCGTGTTTTTTTTTAAGTCAATCAAATATATATTGTTTAAGAGGTTTCTCTTTATGCGATTGTCGTGTGCCATCTATTTCTGTAGGGTGTAAAATGCAACTTATGGGCAGAATCTAGGGCAAAAGTCCTGGCTAGGGGAACAACTTTCCCGTTTAAGACAATACAGACCTTATATGGATCAGGTCAAAAGGTTATCTGCCGCCAAGTTCTGATTGAAGAAGTATTATTTCCAAACTATTGTTTACCCATACGAACTGGAGGTCGTGAAAGATTAGAGCAGGCTCATGGAAGAATGATTGCTTGGCTAGCAGATGAGATTTATTATTTGGTGAGTATGTTTTTACATAATTTACTGTTTTTGTATTTGTAAAGAGGATATTTAGAAACAATATGCTATCAACAGTATGAGTCATGTATGATAGTGAAGATCACGGATTGTCAGTTTGGTTATGAGTTAATTCTGTAGTGTGCAGTATCTTATTTACTTGTTACATTGTTGGATAAATGAGTTGATCACTGTCTTATCATGTCCAATGAATTCACAGGATGTGGAGGAAACATAAGTATATGACAACAGTCACGCAAAACAAATTACTGAGAAGCAAACAAAAGATGCTACTCTTGAAGAGAAGATAGTACCAGAGGAACTACAGAATGTGAAAGTTATCAATAGCGGGCGCAGGGTATACGCAACTCCATATGGGATACCGAAGAATACAAGGAACTTTGCTAAGATGCTATCACCAAATGATCAGCCAGATTTGGAGAATGCACGGAAAAAGCTAAAAAAATAATGTTTTAGACAATTTTTTTCTTTCTGGTAGCATCTGTTTTAGACGATATAGTTTATTTATACAAGTTCGTGCTTGCTTTTTCACCGACTGCTTTTGGAAACTACGGTATCCAGTATGGCTCAAAGTTCAGTATTCAGAAATGCTTTTTCACCCTTATTCAGATTAATCCAAAAATAGCGACCTACCTTTTTATCTTGCTCCTAGCTACAAACAATAAATTCAAAATTCCAATGGATCCTCCTAATTACTTGCCAATATCCGGTGAAAATATCCGGTGAAAATTGTTGAATATAGGGAATTATATATCGATATTTTGGGAAAATAATTCCCCAAATTTAATGGAGATAACCACCCAATAATCTCTCTGATTTATTATTGGCTGTAAATCTAAAAACTAGGGAAACTAACCATGTTGGTTACACGAAATCTTGAAACTTTCTCGTTACAATTCTTAAGATAAAAAAGGCAACCCCACATAATTTCACCCAAATTTTTTGGCGGTATGAAAATCAAACGAAAATTCTCAGAGCGGGATGATTCCCGCCTGGTGTTTTGGCTCCATTTTAAAGTTATGTTTTACTTTAAAACCCGATTTATCTTTTCGGAAGCAACAAATCTGCTCTCAACTCATCTTCACAGGGATTCATCACTTTTCTCTGGCCGGATCTTACACTGGTATTATTATCTCTTTAACCCTTTCTCGATTCAGTACAAGTCATGTTTTATAGTATCATGTTGCAGTATATATACATGTTGGTTTTAATATTTGTTTGAAGGAAAAAATTAGTTTGTTTTTTCTTTTTCTTGACAAGTAACTGATAATCATATGTTGTTTTTCAATCCGGGTTGTTGTGTCAAAATGCTGCTCTAGGGTTAAGTTGTATGAATCATGGTCTTTTACATATGTTCTGATGAAGTACTGAGTATCTAGAAAGGCAGGACCAATGCTAATTAGCTAGGGCGCGTATGGTATTAGTTCTTCTACACGTTCCCGAATGAATACAAGTGATGCTAGTATATACTATATAGGTTTCAGACATGCTATTCATATTTCATTTTCATATAAACCTGTTACATCCAAAATTTGTTTTTTAATTGTTGCAAGAATTTCAGCAAATATATTGTTTTGTTGTGATTGCTCGGTTAAAACTTAATCAACATAAGCTCATTGTTTGTACGGGAGTATAAATTCTCATACAAAACACGTATATAGCTGGTGATGATGTAAAACATGCATAAACAGGAAAATAAGGAAGACACAGATTTTACGTGGTTCGACACTGTTGTGCCTACATCCACGGGTGAATCCCCTTGGGGAGTGATATTTTATTGATTATCAGGGTACAACGAGTTTAGGGTTTTGGAGATGAGGGGACAGATTTCTAGGGTTGCCATCTTGTGGCTGATTTCTGTGTGATGGAATTCGGATCCCTTTTCTGGGTTTATGTCCCCTCTATATATACAGTTACAAAATATGTATTCTACCCTAATTCTGACTCTGCAAATATCTTGGGCAGCAAGGCTTCTGGAAACTTCTGGAACCTTCCTCTAGCTCTCCAAAAGTGGTTCTGGCCCAGTCTGTACGGAATAGTTGACTTGACTGACAGTTGACTTTGGCTTTGACCGATAGTTGACTTTGACCAACTTTGACCGGCGGTTGACTTTGACCATCTTTGACCAGTGGTTGACTTCCCTCCGTTGACTGTTGACAATATGGACTGCTGGACTGGGCTTGGCAGGATGAATGGCAGGTTGGCTAACTGGGCTGGCAGTTTGAGCTTATAGCTAGGCGATCTCCAAAAAGGGTATTCTGGTCCAAACTGTGGCAATTTTAGCCATGGTACAAACACTCATATTTTAACCCTTTGTTGTACGTGCACAGTTTAGGTTATGGCAGAAGAGGACTTTTCCGATGCTGTGCTTGTCGAGGAAGAAGAACACTCGGAGGACTTTTTCGACTATATGCTTGTTGAGCACGAAGAACACTCGGATGACAATGAGAAACATGTACTAAGCTGCTATGAGATTAAAAGAACCTCAAGTGGTTGTAGACCAGAATTCAATAGGTTCCTGGGCAACCTGGTCAGGAGAGAAGTTGGAGTTCGAGTACAATACTGGAAGGATGTTCCCCAGGAGGCAAAGGATAGCATGTGGGACAAGATACAGGCAAGCAACTACTGATTCATACAACCAAATTTATCTTTCTTGCCATCTTTATTCATCATGTATGTTTTGTACTTATATCTTACATGCCATTTTTAATATTATCGTAGAAGTGTTATGACATCGATGAGTCCAGAAGGGAAGAAACGATGAAGCATCTCGCCGAAAAGCTGCGAGATTTCAGAAGGGAATTAGCCGACAAGTATATAGTTCCCAATCTGCATAAGAAGAACCTGACACGAACAGTTCCCAAAAAATATAAAACCATAGTGGACAGAGAATCATGGGCCAAGTTTGTGGAATATCGACTGTCAGATGAATTCAAGGTTAGATAACTACATTGCTGTGTTTTCATCCTTGCGTGTGTTTTTCATCCTTAAATCGAACTCAAGGAAGTAGTGGCAAGCGAAACTTCTCACTGCTCATGTTTTTGGTTTAAAATAAATGCGTGATATTAAAGTCGGAATATAACACATGTTTTACCTTGAAATTGTGCATAGGGTGAGACGCGTCGCGTGCGACCTAGGAGGGAGTTGAAAAGGTTGGTCCCAGACAAGACCTTTGTGTCAGGCAAAGAAAAAGATTTCCGTGTCAGAGGGATCGACTCCGGAGTCACTCAAGGCATTTACTCATATATGGAGACACTATGCAAAGAGCTAAAGAAATTGTCTTTTAGATGATTTTTTTTTTCCGGTAGTACATGTTTTAGACAATATATGGTCTGTATTACTTTCTTTTGCAAACTCTTAGACCTGAGTTAAGCCAATGGAATCCAATGTGGCTTAATACCGACTAATAAGTATCAATAGTTAATACTTTCTTTATCACCAAAATGCATTCATTATGGCACAGTTCTAATCTTAACAGGTCATCTTGGCTTTTGGCAACAACGTCATCCAGTATTGCTCGCTCAAAGTTCACTATTTAGCAATATATGATTGTTGGAGGGTGATAAATGAAGATATACAAATTACAGGATCACGAAGATCAATAGCAGACACAGTTAAGAAGATGAAGAACAGTAAAGTACTCGTCGACCTATGTTCTGTCATTGTAACTCCATGCAGTACCTCATAGCTCATCATACAGAGACAAAACAAATATGTTCTTAATATTACGTTTGATAGTGCCCCATATACACAAAAAATATATATGTTCGACTAAATATAACGTTACATAGGTACTACAACATTAAATATTACGTTAGATAGTACCCCATATACACAAAAATATATATGTTCGACTAAATATAACGTTACATAGGTACTAGAACATTAAAGTACAACGCGGTCCACCCGAATTTCCTCCAAAAGGCAACAACGACACTTGGCTCATCATGTGAGGAGTAACAACAATTTCTGTTTGCGATGGGACATTTCCGTGGATTTCCTCTAAATTACAGGTGGATATATTGTGGCACAATAGACGTTGCCCATCCCTCAGTAGAATTTTCTCAATTTTACGTTTACCTCCAAAGGCAAGAGGTACATACCGTGTCCAGGATGACTGTGGCCAGGGTAGTATAATGCTCTTCTCTAAGGTCCAAGTATTGGCGTTGGTCAGCAACCAAAAATCTATACGAACTTCATTCTCCCGATGATGTACATAGTAAACACAGAAACTGTTATAAAATCATCCCAACTCTGGGGGCCTCATCCACAAATAAACCACCGGTGCTCCTAAGATATTCCGGTTGGGTAAGATACGTATAAACTCCTCCGTATACATATCGAAAGATACTAATGCCCTCTTCTCTTCGAACCAGTAAAGATGGCCCTGTGCATAGAAACCAGTTTGACGTAATCTTAGGCTGGTAGTACCTTTGCTCCTCCAACCCCCTTGGTGATGATCACCTAAGGTGTATACTTCCACGTTGCCCTGCACATGAATACGAAGTACTTTGTACTCCCCTGTCCGCTCGCAGTAGCCAAAACCCCCTTTTACCTCGCCTGACCCGGAAAATAGTTAGAATGTCTCTCTATTTGTGGAAGAATAAGTTGCTAACCAGTAGAGGGGTTTATGATATAAATTGGATCTCGCACTTGGTCGTGCAAAACATATAGACACACCAATCCGTTGCAAGACCCGACCATTTGGAAAGTATGTTTATGGACTCCACTGTTTGGGTCAATCTCTGGGGCAGTGATTATGCTGAACTCATTCTCCGAAAAATGTTCTGTGTAGAACATTTGCGTAATATCCCCGTTCTCAAATGTAACATTTTGGCCTCCGTTTGGCACCGCACTGAACAGGAGACCAATCCTTTTTTTTTTTAGCAATTCGTTCCATTTTGTGCATACCAGTTTGCTCTTTAAAATACTCTGTGTAGTTGGAAGGCAAGCGAATATCTCGGTAACCAATTGTGTGGGCAAATAATCCATTTTTTGGCGTTGCTGGTGAATGGTGATAGGTTTTTTTCTTCTAATTGATAGGAGTAAAAGACTGGTGAAACGTAGAACCCAATGCTGGTGATGGTGGAAGTCCTATATAGATTTGGCAAACATGTGAGGCTGCCGGTTGGGAATACGCGTTTGCCATTTAATTAAGGATCATTGTAACGTCACAACAGTTGAGAAGAAATGGACTGAAACGTGTGTTAGACTTCAAATCCCTTGATATTCCAAAGCTTGGTACGCATATGACGCCGCCGGTTGGGAATATAACCGTTGTTAGTTAAGGATCATTGGCAACTACTTGGGCTTGCATGTTTTCTGATTTTCGGCCCAGCATGTATGTCACATTGGCATTCGCCTACATGACGATTGGGCCTTGTCGGTGTGTCCATTTCACATGTCTTGCAGTTACGAACCAAAAATTCAAAATTCCTATGATCCTCCATTTAACTCCTAATTTCTTGCTAAAAATATATTTCCGTATTTCGGAAACTAATTTCCGAGATTTAATGAAGATAACCAACCAATATTCTTCCAGAGAGTCTAAAATTTTCTGGAAACTTACCATGTTAGTTACACGAAATCTAGAATTTTTCTCTTAACAATTTTGAAGATCAAACCCCCCAAAATTTCCACCAAAAACTTTTTTGGCGGGATGAAAATCAGACGAAAATTCTCAGAGCGGGATTATTCCCTCCTGTTATTTTGGCTCCAATTTGAAGTTAAATTTTATTTTCTCCTCCATTCGGTTATTAGAACTACATTTATATTTTTATTTTTTCTGGAGGGGCAGATTTATTGTTTCCTTAAAACCATAATTCTACTACTAACTCATCTTCTTCACTGCGATTCATCTCTTTCTCCGGCTGGTTCTTACACTGGTATTATCTCTTTAAACCATTCTCGATTCAATACAAGTCATGTTTCATATCATGTTGATTTTAATATTTTTTGAAGATGAATCTGTTTTATTTTTCTTTCTTTTTTGTTTTGACAAGTAACTGAAAATCATAGGCTGTCTTCAATCCGTGTTGTTCTTGGGTTAACATATATGCATCAATGATTCAATGGGTTTTATATATGTTTTGATGAAGTACTGAGTATCTAGAAAGGCAGGACCAATGGAAATTAGGGCATATTGTGGGGGCATAATTCGGACGAGCCACGTGTCACCATCCTAGAAGAAGAGCAAGACAACGCCTTATGAGCGCGAAGAGAGCCGAAGACTAAGACTACGAACCATGGACCACCGTTCGGAGATACCACCTCGGCCCACCAATCCCTCCGAAGTAGTTACCCAAGCTCACCTCGAAGAATATACCAAGCCCGAAGAAGAAGTCTGCCGAAGAGATAAACCGACATACGAGAGCCGAAGTCACTTGAAGACGAGGCGCGCCGAAGACCACCTTTACTTGGTAGCTAAGATAATGGCATTTGTGTAATTATCATGTAAATTTCCTCTATATAAAGGAAATATCTCCTAGGAGAGAGAGGATCTTCTTTTACTGACCCTCTCTCTCTCTCTCTTCATCTTCTTTATCTAGATCTAGATCTAGAAGTTCTCTCCATTGGAGTTTCATGTAAACAAATTCATGGAAGATATTAAATTGGTGAAGGTTCATACTTGTGTTTTAAATATCTAATGGCTGTCGAGTATGGAGTCTATATGCAGATTTTACACTCGCACAGTTTGGCGCTAGAAACAGGGATGATTAAAACAACTTAGGGTTTGCCTGTGATTTTGAGGTCCAAAAATAAAGAAATAGTAGATCCAGTAGCAAATCCGGCGTATGTAGTTATAAACCGAGGAGTTCAGTAGTAGATATAAGTTTTTCAGGGGTGTTTTTCGAGAAATCAGCAAATTTCAGACAACATCACAGACCGAGAAAGGGAGGAGAAAATCAAACCGCTGTGAACTCAGACGCGTAGAAAAGCTCAAACACAATCAAACAGGAGTCCTCATGAGCAAACAACTCAAAATGAATGAATCTTCTCCCTATCTTTTTCTGGTTATTTTTAAATATTTAGATCTGGGAGTCCTTGGAAAACAAAAATGGGTTTTTATAAAAACAAAAATGGGTTTTCCATAAACAATCTGATTCCTTTGTTCATATTCATGTCTAAAAAGAATTTTGATTATAAATTATCAATTAGTAGATCTGATCCTTGAAACCCATCTAAGTTTTTCCGATAAACACCATGATTTTTGTCCTAATTTGGGGATTTCTTTCTAAGAAAAAGCAAACGATTCGTAGAACTCAGCAGCAGAAACAGAGATGGAAACACCATCATCAACATCAGGATACATCTTTTTCTTATCTCCTTGAATCTCATCCTTTAAGGAAAATAAAACTCTGATACATCTTTCTCATAGCATACTCTTAGCATTCCTGTCTATGAGTTTCAGAAAAATATATTGAAAATGTCGCATGAAAACCAGGAGATCGTTTTCAATATTTTTTCTTTTGAATCTTGATTAATAACTAATTTTGGTAACAGATTTACAATCCTTGTTACTCTTAAATCCCAATCAGGCTTTTTGGAAATCCTTTGAATAAAAATTGTATTAATAGATTCGGAATCAGTAGATCACACTCTTCAAACCCATTCAAGAATTCCAGATTTTGGCCTGATTTAGGGATTTCCTTTATAAACAAACCAATTAGACTTTGATAGCAATTTTTCAAGTTGAATCCAGTGAAAAATCACATAATTTTTTCTTGATACCTCACCAGGTGAGCTTGTTGTGTGCAGTGATGAAAGATGGAAAGCTATCTCGAGTCTGTTATCAGCCGAAGAAATCTGCTGCAACATAATCTTCTCGCCAAGTACCACTTTAACATCGAAGGAAAACAAAAATTCGTTGCAGTAATCTTGGAATAGCAATGCCGAAGTACTCACCTTCGATGCATATGTCCATTTAACTTCGATGACCTAACATCATCAACTGAACTTCGATAGTACAATAACAATCCAACTCCGAAGGCAACTCGATGCACCCCAATCTAACTTCGAAGCATCCTCGGACAGTGTAAGTTCGGAAATACTATTTTCCCTCGGCACCAGTCATCTCAGACAGTTTGGGATCAGTTCGATTAAATCACAAAGCAACACACTGCTATTATATCAAAACAGGAACTCACGGATTTGATGTAGTCTAAGGGCTGCCAAGGTTTGATGGTTGCATTTGCAGGTTCAGGGGCAAGGATTCGATTCCTGGAGAAGGTAAAGCAACCGGGTGTTATGTAAATGAATGTATTACAGGGAGGGAGCTAGGAGCATTAGAAGAAAACAAGTTGAACTCACGGCTATGGAGCCAGGAAAATGCACAAAATCTATTCGTAAAAATGCCTGAACCAAACTGATACTGGAGCTCAATGGGAGGACATAGCTTATCTCGGGAGAAGCTTCGAGGAAATCCTAAAACCACCTTCGATGACCAGTTCATCCTCGATAACCAACACCTAACTTCGGTCACCACCTTCGAACACAAACTCCGATCATCAACTTCGGACATTAACAATCCTTTTGAACCAAATCAACACTTCGATGGCATTCATTCTCTCCTTGATGTACACAGTAACTCGATTGGGGCCTACCAACTCGATTGGGGTCTCCTTGATTTGAACCAAATCAACGCTTCGCTGTCTTTAGAAACAACTCGATTGGGGCCTACCAACTCGATTGGGGTCTCCTTGATTTGAACCAAATCGACACTTCGCTGTCTTTAGAAACAACTCGATTGGGGCCTACCAACTCGATTGGGGCCTACCAACTCGATTGGGGCATACTAGCAGTCTCATGATAGTAGCAATTTTAAATCCTAAAACTGCACATGGAAGCATCAATAACTGAACAAATGAACGAAGTCAACTTCCAACATCAGCTTCGGCATCATTCTCGCAGTCAACTTCGATCACCAACTAATCAACTTTGGTCAACTACTTCGGCCACCTACCACCTTCCGTCCATCCATCGAAGCAATCTTCTCGGCACGGCAGTTGGATGGTTCAAAAACATACACCAGCAGCTAGCTCGATCGTATCTCGGGACACTCACTTCGGATCAAAACAACCACCCTCGATGACTTACTCGGATGACTTACTTCGGGATATTCCCTCCGATACAACTCGGAAAATGAAACTCAACTTTGGAACAACTCCAATCACCAACCACCAACTTTAAATGGCAGCTTGACGGCAGCTTCAATCCATTTTCGATCTCCACCTACGATCAAGCCATAGCTTATAAGCTACACATGAAAAGGGAGAATTCTTAAACTCTACATTCTTCCCATTCCGAGGCATTTCAACTATGCTTTGAATTGAAATCTTCACGCCATACTACATTTCTCAAAATTATAAAAATTTTCCCCGAAGGCAGCCACTAACATTTTAGGTACAAATAATAAAATATTGGAGGAATCCCGTCAAAGAGTAAGGCGCTAAAATAAAGTGGCACAAAGTGTGGAAACAAAGCAAACACCGAAGCAAGCACGCCCAAGGAGCAAAATCACACTCTAGAACCAAATGGCGAAAGTGCAAAAGGGAATATCGAGACTCAGTGAACACGGACTCAAAAGTGCAGCTAATCAATCTTCTCGCCTTCGCTAAGCATTTTCTAACTCTGAAAAATCTCTTTGAAAGTTCGAATTATTTACGCTGGGGCATCTCTCGCCTAGGCCAATGCTTAATAGAATTCTTACCACAAGGATATATTTATGCAAGTCATTTAGCAAAGAACGTAAAAAATCATAAGAAATTCTTATCTACAGCATGCTAGACTCTATTGAATCGCTTCCCCCCACCTCGAGGGGCATCAATATCAAAGTTCTACTTATAGAACGTTCAAACTAAGATTATATCCTAAATTAGGAGTTCTACTTATATTAGTTTCTTTATAAAAATCGATCGAATCGCTTCCTCCCACCACAAGGGGCGTGAATATCGAAAAAGACTTAGTTTCGAATTAAAGGAAATAGAGCAAATTTTTGGACTTTCCAAGTAAATACGATCAAACCATCTCTTTACACCTTGAAGAGAGGGGGCATCGAATAAATGTGTTTAAGATCGAACCACCTCTTTCTACCTCGAAGGAGTGGGGGTATCGAGTATATTCATACAACATCGAGCAATAGGTCTCCAATTAGCATTTTTTATGCCTTAGATTTATTAAGCCTCCTCTTGGTACAACATATCACATTCCAAAAAAAGCATACTTGTCACATTATGGCACACTCAAATCTCTTTAGCTATATGCAATCTTCAAACTTCGCACACTATTATGCTATACATGAATTATGCTTAACAAAAACAGCTCGGTACAACCTCCAAATCCCCCTCGATGAGGCAAAGTCCTACATGATTAGGCACATCTCCTAAGGCTTTAATGCCATAAAAACGAACAGGCCATGATGCATAAATAAGTTGATCAGAATTCAGTTATGGCAGCGAGGAAAACTTCGAAAAACACGGGAAACTCGCCAGCATCAACAACTCAAGTCTTGATGGCTTCGACTACACCTTCGATCAAGTCCATCCACTCCTCGGTGGCTACACAGCTTATCCTCCATGAAGCAGCTTCAACCATTATGATCCTCACCTTCGATGGTTATATACACTCAACATCGATGACCCATTTTATATAACCCATACGGTTTACCTCTCAACAGTCAATATGTATCAAGGAAGCACCACTAAATTAGCATTCTGCATGAGGGAACAACCAAGTTCAACCATCCAGCAACTTTGTTCTCGGAGCATCAGCCAACCTTGTTCTCGGAGCTACTACAGCTCGCAGCCACCATCAACAAATTCCACTTTGATTCGAAGACACCAATCCTACCTCGGAGCACTAATCAACCACTACCATTTAAACATCAGCTATCTCGGAGCAAACTCTACTTCGATGCCTCACTTCGGCAACATCCTCTTCGAAGAAACCCATCGAAGATACCAACAATGAAGCTATCTTAATCTCATCTCAAAAGCAATCTCGGAGAAGCCATCTCGGGAGCCATCTCGGAGGCAACTTCGATGACTATGTTTACTCACCTTCGATACCCAACTCCGATGCTTATCTCGGAAACAACTAGCTAAGTACATAATCTCGGAGCCATCGTCATCAAGCAGCAGTATAACAAAAACGAAGAAACTTCGGTGCCTCAACATCAGTAACTTCGGAGTGCCAGTTCAGCTGATAACCAAACAGCTTCGCCAACCCACCTTCGATCCTGATAACCAGTCCATCTCGTTGAAGTAGCGTATCCGTAGCAACTCCGGAGGTAAAGAATGGCAAGACTAATTTGATTGGGAAACGAACTCAACTTCGATGGATCAGTAGCCTCAAAGCATAATAATGCAACTCGCTGAAGGAAGCAAACCCAAAAGAAAGTATTTTACTAATAACTATCATCTCATCAGCAAAACAAATGTTAGCAAATATTCAGCGTTCTCGGGACAGTCAACATGCATCGATAGCTCGAAGCAGCAATTACATCAACCTCGGATAAGCAAGCTCCGACCACAACAAAGTCTTATTTGCTTAGGCACATCTTCTCAAGCTCTGACGGCATCAAAGAGAATAGGCCATGACGCCATATCTTCACCAGTGCCTCGTCGCAAAAACAAAAAGGCTTTAACGCCAAGGCAGAAAAAGCCAAAAACAAAAAGGCTTTAACGCCAAGGCAAAAAACGCCAAAAAATAAAAAGTCCTCGAATAGCAGGCACAGAGCTGATGTACATGTAGTCGTAAGGGCCCTACGGTCTATATGGCACAGTCCTCTACCCACAAGACACCCCGTTAGCAGTGGGTACTTTGCATCAAAGCTATATAAGTCGAGACGCATTTGAACCCACTACCATTCGACCTCTCTTTTGAGGCGTCGAGGGGACGATAAATGGGATTAACATCTACCTTTAGAGGTGGATGGAACCCCGAGGCAGCTAATTAGCTTACATTCACGGGAATGGCAAGTGATTTACGCAGCCGAGGGACCTCCTCCAAATATCAAGCACAGCCTTGAGGAGGGGCTAGCAAGAAAAGAAGAAGTTGAACTCCAGGCCGCGATAGGAGAACAGTACCATGTCTAAGTTCCAGCTTTGACCGGCACTCCCCCATTGTGCTACTTTATTATCGAGACACATAGCGGCTACCCACCATAAGTTTCCTACTCTACTTTGGATAAATGGGTTATCAGAACACCACCATGTTCTCTCGGAGGATACTAAGTATCTTCGATACCCACCTAACGTACTGGGGCAAAACGGGTACCTATGGTCTCGATAGCCAGTGTTTTGCTTGAAACCAGCGCGAGTAGCTCAAAGCCTTTGGGAAGGGTGATCCGTACGCCCCCACTAGCTTGGTTACTACCTCCCACATCGAAGTAAGCCCCGAAGTTGCACTCTAAGTAACCTTAGGAGCCTATAATTTGCAAGGTAAACTACGTGCTTGATCACGAGTTACCAGGCAAGCAATACATCGAAGGAAAGTACGTGCCTGATCACGTCATACTACAAAAACTATGCATCGAGGAAAAGCATGCCTCGGTCATAAAAAAGAACTTCATTGAAGAATTATTCAAAAAATATACTTTATCAAAGAATGAATTGACAATACTCTTAACTTCATTACAGGATGAATCAAAATATTCTGCAGGATGGCTCGAAGTACAAATGGATCGAAATACAAAAAGATGCAAGACAGGGGTACAAGCAAATCACAAAGACATTACCTTGAAGTATTCATTAAGGCATCAAGCAGGAGCATGCACCAAGGTTTCTTCGATAAAATCTAATAAAATGGATTCCAAATTGGCTTCGCTCTCAAAACGCTCGAGGATGGTTGTACATACAAGAACTTCGCCAAAGACCCACTCGTAGAAAGCAACATCAAATGACCCAAGGAGCAAAGCAAAGTGATAGCAATCTTCGTCCACCAAAGGAGCATGGCATCCTTCACAACGATGAGTCACAAAAGTCAATACACCAAAGCAGTAGTTGGAGCAAAACAAAGAATTGCAGGGGCAAAGCCATTGGATGCCAACCTCCTCGAACAACAAATTCGCTTTGTGGGTGGTACACTTCGGGAGAACACTTCCTTTTGCTTACAAAAGTTCGGTTCCTTCACTTTCGAAAGCAAAAGGGGGGCAACTATACAAGGGAATCCCGCATGAAAATTTTTCAAAGCTCATTTCTTCAACAACAACGACACCAAACAGCCCAAGAAGTCGTCTAGGAACTTCACGCAAGAGTAGGAGCAAGTATGCATACTCGAAAAACATTTTGTACTCTTCCGCTCAGTTCCTTCGATAACAATGGAAAGCCAAGAACTCATCTCGCTCAAAAGATAGTCCGAAGGAAGAAAATATCACAACAAAAGAAACACCTCGACAACATCTCGGCTACCACCCTTCGAGCTAGTTACAAAACAAAGCAATCATCTGTCTACATCGAAGTACACCAACGAAGGTCATCTCAAATTCAAAGGATTCATGAAGTAACCATTCATCATCAACGAAGCCCAGTTATGCAAACGCCGAAGTCAATCCATGGCACTTATCTCCTTCGAGAAAAGAATAACGATTAATTCAATCAAGCATACCTCCCCGACAACTCAACACAAACGTAAATGTTACAAGTTCGAAGCTGCTGAAGCAAGCCAAGGTACCGAAGATAAATGGAAGGATATAACACAAGTCAGCACACCCCAAGAATCTCGCGAATCCACGTGTCTCATACCATCAATTATGACAAGAAGAATTTGCTAACGGATTAATCTTCGAAACATCCATTAGCAAAGGAGCAAACTGTGGGGGCATAATTCGAACGAGCCACGTGTCACCATCCTAGAAGAAGAGCAAGACAACGCCTTATGAGCGCGAAGAGAGCCGAAGACTAAGACTACGAACCATGGACCACCGTTCGGAGATACCACCTCGGCCCACCAATCCCTCCGAAGTAGTTACCCAAGCTCACCTCGAAGAATATACCAAGACCGAAGAAGAAGTCTGTCGAAGAGATAAACCGACATACGAGAGCCGAAGTCACTTGAAGACGAGGCGCGCCGAAGACCACCTTTACTTGGTAGCTAAGATAATGGCATTTGTGTAATTATCATGTAAATTTCCTCTATATAAAGGAAATATCTCCTAGGAGAGAGAGGATCTTCTTTTACTGACCCTCTCTCTCTCTCTCTCTTCATCTTCTTTATCTAGATCTAGATCTAGAAGTTCTCTCCATTGGAGTTTCATGTAAAAAAATTCATGGAAGATATTAAATTGGTGAAGGTTCATACTTGTGTTTTAAATATCTAATGGATGTCGAGTATGGAGTCTATATGCAGATTTTACACTCGCACACATATGGTATTATTATTTTTTCTTGTTCCCAGCTGAATACAAGTGATTTTAGTATCTTTGTTTTATGGATACCGTAGAAATTAGAACAGATGTTAGTTTTCAAGGGTTGTTTTACTAGTTTAATCATGGGTTGTTTTCAACCTGGGTTTACTTTGTTATATTTTTTTTTTCTTAATGCCATTTAGGTGTGTTCGTTTTAGCCTTGAGGTACATGCATTGTGAACAGTTTGTTTTTGTGTTCTTTTAGTGTGTTTCTTAGAATGGAAAATAGGAACATGTTGCTTTTGCTGTTAGGTTTAGCTAATGTTTTTCCAATATAAGCCTACCTGTGTTGTATATGTGGTGCTTTCGCTGTTAGGTTTAGTTACTATTTGGTTGAATTATCCATTTCGTTGTTACCATGGCTTACTTCTCGACATACCTACCAATACTATTCTAGATATTAACCTAAGCCAGCATTTTAATTCATTGCACAAAAGAAATTGAAAGATAAATAACATATACTATTTGAAGTAGTTAAACACATGTATTGTTTTGTGAACTCTCTGTTAGAAGTTAATGAATATAAGCTCATATTCATTCCTTCGTTGTACGTACACAGTTTAGGTTATGGCAGAATACGAGAGTGATGCGTCAAAGTCGCATGGTCACGAAGGGGATGCTGAAAGTGAGTCTGAGTCACCTAGTGAAGCAAAACAAAGAAATGATAGTGATGAAACCACAAAATCTGAAGGAGAGGATATGCCTACTGAAGAGGAACTCGTGATAGAAGAATTCGAAACTTTTGAAACTCTGGAGGATCTTGAAGAAGTAAAGCCTGCAATAAAGAGATCTAGGGGAATGACCAGATTGTTTAAGCTGCATCAAAGTTTTGATCTATATAGTGATGAGGAGCCACATCAGTTAAGCTTTGATGAGCATCTAAGAACCATAGGTGGTTATAGACCAGAATACAGCAGTTTCCTAGGCGACGTAGTCAGGAGACATGTTGGACTTCGTGAGTTAGAGTGGAAGAAAGTGAAACAGGAGACAAAAGATGAAATGTGGGATAAAATAAAGGCAAGCATCTACTCATTTCTACCACAAATGTTTGACATCTTTATTCATCATTTATGTTGTCTAAATGTTACTAACATGTCATTAAATGAAACCTTAGAAATACTATGACGTCGACGACTCCAGAAAGGGAAGAACGATGACTCATCTCGGTGAGCGACTCCGGGATTTCAAAAGGAAGTTGGCTGATAAATATATAGTTCCCTTTATGGATACGGAGCCGTTGGAGAACCTGGCGAAAAGAGTTCCCAAAA
Organism: Papaver nudicaule; assembly: GCA_023529015.1. NCBI lineage: Eukaryota > Viridiplantae > Streptophyta > Magnoliopsida > Ranunculales > Papaveraceae > Papaver > Papaver nudicaule. The sequence goes on along the minus strand of JAJJMA010019784.1, from coordinate 5,580 downwards.
AATACAAAGAAATAGTGGACAAAGAATCATGGGCCAAGTTCGTGGAATATCGACTGTCCGAGGAATTCAAGGTTAGATAACTACACATTGCTGTATTTTTATCGTCGTTTTATATTGTGTTATTTTTCTAGTCTAATATACTGATGAGGTCTTTTATCTGCACTGCAAGCCTAAATCTGAGAAGGCAAAAAAGTCCAAGTCGCACTCCAAGTTTCCACACCGGTTAGGACGAGGAGGATACATTTACCTGAGAGAAAAATTGGTAAGTCCACTGTCTAGATTTACACCACAAAACCGGGCATGTCAGACACTGGTCAATTTATTTTCGGTTTCATTTTCCATGCTAGTTGTGTCTCATATATGCATGCAACCTGCCTCTTTCATATCACAATACTCATACTATACACTGTATTCTACTGTTGACACAAAAAAAAGAAGCTTTGGAAAATAATGTATGTTTTACTGTCGGTATCATTATCCGTGTTTTCGGGTACACCCTTACGTTTCTTTCAAGTACTAGATCAAAGACAAAGTTATTACCAGCGATAAACATCCCGATCGCCATTATATGTGGATAAAGGCGCGCGAGGTAGGTGGAAAAATCCCAAAAGATGACTTTGAACTCGAGGAGGTAGCGGCCAAAATTGTAAGTAAAACAAAACTTCCAACTGCTCGTGTTTTTCACTAAAGTATACGCGCGATGTTTACACTTTTTTTTTAACACTCGGCACTGTGCATAGTCTGCGGCGCAAAAGAATGTCGAAGAGGGAGTTGAAAAGGTTGGTCCGAGAAAGGATATCCTGACAATTGCTTTGGGCGAAGAAAAAGGCACGCGTGTCAGAGGGATTGGCTCCGGAGTCACTAAAGGGAGATACTGGGGGGATTCCAAGCGACCAAGGAAATCCTCGAAAGAGAAGGATCAACTGAAGCTGCAGCTGAAAGAGAAGGATCAAGAAGTAGTGGTGATGAAAACAGTGATTCAGGAGGCAGCATAAGCGTTTCTTTCCCAAGGAATTGCCTTACCCGAGTCTTTGTCTAATTTACTGAAAGATTCTAGAACAAAGGTAAGAGTATCTTCATTGACTAGACAGTGTTTTTATGAGACTGGATTTACTTTTTTATTAGATTGGCGCACAGTATCTAATGTTCGTCATCAATGTTCAACTTCGACACTTTAGGATACGACTCTATGTGTCCTGAACTCTTCCGAAGGAATTTCTGTAGAGAGCAATCCTCCCGGTGGATCTAATACTGGGGAGGTTTCAAATCCACTTCCTGACAAGACAGGATCAGCTGGGAAATCTTTCAACGAGAGTTTGAAACGTACACACGAAAAGAAAAAAAGGAGGAAGCTCAGAATCTGCTGGACCAAAACAGGGAAATTTCGCTAAGTCCTCAGCGTCTCAATTGCCTACTCCAGGAGCAGTTAATACATGTTTCTTTTCCAATCCTTTAAAATCTATATTGTTTTGGTGTTTTCTATTATGTTGTTCATATGCCATGCATACCTGCAGGGTACGCCGTGCAACCTATATTCTGAAGAAAATACAAAAAATGTTGCTAGAGATGAGGCTTTCATCACACAGGAAAGTGAGCAAACTGTTCAGGATGGTGGGGGAATGGCGCAGAAGATTAATTGCTATTTAGTGCAGGTTAATGAAGTGTTAGATGATGAACTCAGTTTACCCATACCCGATAACGGTTGTGATAATCTGGGAGAAGCGAATGGCGCTTTCATCGACTGGCCAAAAGCTCAAATAGTCATCAGAACTAATGTTAGTTGCTTGCCTTGTTTGTCGTGGATTTCTATTTTTTATCTGTCTTCACATGACCAATGGATTCCAGTTAGGTTCGGGAATATATCTTGCAAGAATATTACATACTATGTATTACTGTATGGCTTGTTTGTCGTGGATTTCTTTTGTTATCTGTCTTCACATGACCAATGGATTCCAGTTAGGTTCGGGAGTATATCTTGCAAGAATATTACATACTATGTATTACTGTATTGATGCAGACAACTAAATCAAGATCTGAGAAGAAGAGAAAGAAATCTCAACCTGAGCAAAACATGAAGAGAAAGGAGTCTCAATCTGGGCAGCACTGGGAGATGGTGAAGGCACATGAACAACGGCCGGGTTCTCAGATAACGAAGTCTCAACAAAGGAAAAACAAGGACAAACCAGAGGCACAGGATCAACAGTTGGGTTCTGGGAGAAAGGAGTCTCAATCTGGGAAGCACAATGAGTTAGTGAAGGCACATGAACAACGACCGGGTTCTCAGACAACGAAGTCTCAATCAATGAAACACAAGGACAAACCAGAGCCACGGGATCAACAGTTGGGTTCTGGGAGAAAGGAGTCTCAGTCTGGGCAGCACAAAGAGACAACAAAGGCACAGGATCAACTGTTGGTTTCTCAGGGAATGGAGTTAAAGAAAAACAAGGAGAAAGCAATGGTACAATATCAAAAATCGGGTTCTCAGACTAGTGAATCTCAATCCGCGAAACATATAGGGGTAAGTTTTTTTTTCTATATATACAGTCACTTGAGTATATTACTGTTGATGTTCATATGGCGTACATTTCTGCAGGGTATAAAATGCAATGTCTGGTCAGGAGAGTCGGGTACTGGGGCAATCCTCGTTGCTAGAGGTAGAGCATTTAAAACAACGGGAAAAACTACATTACGTGCCAACGGTGACGAAGTTCCTTGCCACAATGTCGTCATTGAAGAAATTTTAATGCCTACTTACGTTTTACCGGTGCGAAATGGAAGTATTGAAAATTTAGAGGATGCTCTTGGAAAAACCATTGCTTGTCCAATGAGGCATGTCTCTATGGATGTAAGTTGCTATGGAACATGATTTTTACGTAAATTAGTTTTTGTTATTTTAGAATCCTGAATGTTACGCTGCATATGCTGGTACAGAGCAGGAATGAGAAGCAATCATCCCATGTTAAAACGCCTGAAGAGTCATCAGCCAAAGTTGTAACGGCAGTGAATGGTGGAGTTTCTGGGACGCAACCACCAGCCAGTGTTGTCATGTCTTCGACGGAGGTAGTACTGGAAGACTCGCAAGTAGTAGAGGAACCAAAAGCTAATCAACATGAAGTCAGTCAAACAGCAGGTAATAAACCGTCAAGGGAGAGAACACAACATAACACTATACCGAATTTGAAAGCGATTCTAAGCCTAGGGCTCGCAGGGTATATCTAACTCCAGACGGCAAACCAAAGAATACGAGGAACGTCGCTAGGGCGCTATCACAAGCAACTGCTGAACAACATTTGGAGTCTCCATCCAAAAAACTAAAGAAATAATGTTTTTAGATGACAAATGCATGGTCTGTAATATTTTCTTTTGCAAACTCCTAGAGCCGAGTTAAACAAACAATAATTATTAATAAGATGAATTTCCAGATTATGAATATTCCCCTGGATGACCCGTCCGGGTCGGCTGGTGTCGGTAAATAACCATTCTTATCACCCAACCCGGGGGCTGGCAAAAAACCGTTTACCCAGCCACGTGGATGGTTACAGAGGTATCACATATATAAATAGCATTCTCTAGTTCTTTGCATTGGTTGGCATGTCAGTATCCTTGTAGTGTGGTGTGCGGGAGTTGGAGGTAGCTCCATAGGCGCTCCGAAGTATCTAATGTGTTTAGAGAAACACACTTCAGTGGTGGATTTTGTGGAGTTGAAAGAGAAAAGCAACTTCTAGTGATGCTTGGAGTTGCTTGAAATCTTCCAATGCTTGTCTGAAGAACCTTGATCAAATTATAACTTCTGTCCTGAGTGAGATGACCTTCTGCATTAACACACTACGATGTACACGGATCAAGTGATTCAGGATAACACGACCAAGTTGAACTGTCAAACTCCGGTGGACCGTTTGACAGCTCTTTCCCCCTAAAACTCTCGCATTTCACAAACCTCTATGATGGCTCCCTTTTGCGACTTTCAGCAACTACTTGGGCTTGCATGATTCTGGCCCAATATGTATGACATGTTCGCCTTCATGAGTATTGGGCCCTGTCTGTGTGTCTCTGCATTTCATATATCTTGCGGTTTTTTTCTTTTTTTTTGGTGTCTTGCGGTTACAAACCAAAAATTCAAAATTCCTATGGATCCTCCTAATTTGTTGCCAAAATTTAGTGAAAATTGTTAGAAATATTAGGGAAGTGTATATCAATATGCTGGGAAACAAATTCCCCAAATTTAATGGAGATAACCACCCAATATTCTCTCTAAATTATTTGCGGAAACTAACCATATTGATTACACGTAGGGGTGAGCAACGGTGCAACGGTTGCGGTTTAGGGGGTCCCCGCAACCAAACCGTCAAAAGGTGCGGTTTGAAAAATCAAACCGCCACCGCATCGTGCACCGCCGGTTTTCCAAACCGCGGTTTAGCGGTTTGGTTGCGGGGGACCGCGGTTTTCAAAAAAAAAAAAAAAAAAAAATCTTACAGACAGACAAACAGACAGTCTTAAGTTAAGAAACACTTCAAAAAAAACTTAAAGTCTTAACCAGTTTCAATACCAAAAAAAGAAACACTTCAAAAACAGTTTAAAGTCTTAACAATTTAAAGTCTTGCCTTATACTAGACAGACCGACAGAGTAACAGTTTAAAGTCTTAAACTTAAAGCAAAGGGTAATAGTGACAGAGCAAGTGAAAGCAAAGGGCAAAAGCTTTTTGATTCAATCCACAAGGCAGATGTCTGGAATTTCCTCCAATATTTCTGACGCATCTGCAAAATGAAAGCATTTAGTAAAAAAAAATCAGTCACAGAAAGTATCAAAATTGAAAGGAAGCAAGATGAAGATAACAAACACTAGATTAATCAAGAAATGAAAGGAAGCAAGATGAAGATAATTACCTAAGTCGATCTTTTCTATCCCTTCTAACAGCTCCTCAAGATTGACTGTTGGTTGGTTTCTCAGCCAATTCTGAGCACAGATCAGTGCTTGCACTGTTTCATCAGAATCATGAACAGGAATACAAGGACCCTTGTTACTTGAAGAAGCCATCTAAACACAGCAAAAAAACAACAACATTAGTATATGCAGTGACACAAGACCTTGTGAAATGAACTGCATCCAAATTTTAAGCCATTTGACGACTGTGAATTCCAGTCCACAGGGATAATCTACATATGGCTAGGTAAATGAAAATAAAATTAAGTAAACAAAATTAAGTGAGAAAATAAAACAGCTTTAAAGCACCCTAGTGTAGCAAAATGAATAATGAATAAAATGCATCCTCATACTCATCAGTGGAAATGCACCAAGCATCAAATGAAAAAAGGATGATTGCAGAATCGTGAAATTCAACCTCTATTATCAAAGATCATGTCCACAGTAGGTGACTTTTCGAGTTACTTGTTGAACGCACAAACATACCAATAGACATGAATGAACAACACAATTTACACATGCATCAGAGTGTGTACACATATAAAATAAGAGATAGAAAAGAGACCTGTAGACTTTTATCTAGCTTTCCTGCAAGTGCTTACAAGAATGTAGTTATCCCTGAGGCTGGAGGTCCAGGTAAGAATGTCAACCTGGAATCA
>JAJJMA010019782.1:2461-36085 GCA_023529015.1 Papaver nudicaule | reverse complement strand
GTCACTTGCTTAGGACTCGGGGCACGGTGTAAAATGAAGACGAAGTATCAAATCCATCTTCCACGCGCTTTACCCCATCACGAGGGACGACGCGAACCGAAGGTTATCATGAACCTACTCTAGCTAGGCCTAAGCATGGGGATGCGTGTTGAAGCTGTTACCTATCAAGTCTATACCACGACAGAGGGATAGGGAGACGTGTCGTTCACCAAATGGATACACCAACGGTGGTGAGTCACCAAAGGATAAGAACCAGCGCATCAAGAACATCGAAGAAGTCGGGTAATGAAGATAGATTCCGCAGAAGAGGTGTCGATTCAGGAGTGGGCGACCAAGGCGGTGCAAGAAATCCAGCTGTTGACGGGTGACATCAAATGAAGAATGAACTAAGTATAGTGAAAACCAATCACCTCCATAAAACTACTATAAATACCCCACTCCACTGAGAGAGTGGGGGTCGAGCAAATTTTAGGTGGATACGCTGAGGAATACTCACTATCCATTAGTCCACCAGAGTATTGGAATGGAGAATAGTATGAATATCAGTAGTAGCAATAGCTTTCCCCGAAGACGTAGGCACACAATGTGCTGAACCTCGTTATATTGGTGCGTTATCTATCATTCTAGTATCGATCATTCTAAGGGATCTCCTTTCGTGGAGATTATCCGATTATTCAGCATAAAACGACAGTGAACTCATTGGACTTGCTATCTTATCCGTAAATAACATTGGGGATGAGAGCTGCTGAATGATTAAGGTTATTTAAGCCATTATAATACGTGTATTGAGTAAACTGCAGACCCCAGTCGGCATCCTCTACAATGTATTGTTATAGTAAATGACGCCAATGTAGTTTAGATACCTCCAGTTATTTTTCCTCCCCCTGTGTTTATGTCCGAGGTGTTGCAAGACTAAGGCCACTTGTTACCATCATTATAGCTATTTTACTTATTAATTGGTTGATGTATGATATGGGAAAATTAGTATCAACAGTTTGGCGCTAGAAACAGGGACCAATGTCCTTGTATAATCACGACAACGAAGTTTTCAGCATACTTTTTAGTGTTAGCTTGTTATTTCCGTCATCTTAAGTCTATCTTGAAAATTACTCAATAATCTTTGTTTTTTCGCTAAGGTAAGTATCTTTGAAATACTAGATCTGTACCCTGAAGGACTCACACCATTTTTTAGTGGATAAAAGTGACCCCAAAGGGATAAAATTTCTTAATCCGAAAAGTAACAAACCAAAAAGAAGATAAGCCGAGTGATCTACGGTGTATGTTTTAGTTCCAAAGGGAAAAGATTTGTTTTTTCAAGCGTTTTTCAATAGATTTTGTTATCAAATCCCAGGTGGACCCCTCATTCCATCTTCTTAAAAAACAAGCCAACTTTATTATCGGCATTACGAGAAAAGTGTCCCCTCTAAGACACCATAAATTTCAGGGATATAGCAGAGGTTGTGGAAAGCAGAAGATAAACACAAGAATCAAGGAGCATAAAGGCGTTAGCAGCGAAGGAAACGAGGCATCACCAAAAGAAATCTTACGTCGAGAAAGAACAAAGACCAGAAACGAGCAGATGAATCAGACGAAAGCCGCCAGCCCGAGGTATGAACCAATAAATTTGGAGATAAGCGTACCACGAGAAGACGTAATGGAGCGAAGAAGAGACAAAAGCCAACGCAATAACGAAGAAAGCAGCCAGGAAAAGGAGACCAGGAGCAAAAAAAAAGGTAATATCCCAAGAGAGGCACGGAGAAAGACATAATACTTTAACCCAAATAGAGGAAAAATGCCCAAGCAACTTGCATATCTTAAAGTTTGACATAAGTAAGGCCTCGGTATTCACCTTGGAGGTAAAAATCCATGGGGGTACCAACGAAAGAGAACTGATCGTAACTCGAAAAAGAAGCAATGCCCAAAATGAGGAAAAGAAAGACGCACCACCCAATGGATGCAAAATCATCACGAAAATGAAAAACATGATGACTACAGAGAGGTACCAGCAAGGAGCAAAGGCAAAGAAGCCCAAGAGACAAAAGAACGAAGAAGGCACCAGCGGAAAGAGAAGGACAACGAAAGCGTCATATACGGTCCTCACAGAAAGGCCATCGGAGATATTACGAAAGGAGGGTGGTAGAAGCGATTTTGCTTACCCCTCCACAAGGGGGAAGCAAAAGGAGGAGAAAGCATTTCACAAAGATCACTGTGAGTATCACCAGACACAGGGGCATGACACTGACCATTGTCAGCATCTACGTAGCACTATCGAAGGGTACATAGGCCGAGGAGAATTTGGCGAGTATGTGACTGATCCACGGAGATATTCTGTCCCAAACATGGGCGAAAGTTATTATGAGACAAGAGACGAAGGGATAAACATATCCACACCAAAGAATGCGGAGCACGAAGAAGACCAAACAACTACGACGTCCTTAGTTGTGACAATGACGATCCATAACGGAGCACCACAAAGGTGCTCATCGAAGAAGGAAGCACACATAATGTCCTGTTTTATGAACAGTTCCTACAAATGGGGCTCAGAGACGAATATATGGGTCCCACCATGACGAATATCCATGACGCTCATGGAACGACGATGGCGACCAAAGGAGAAATAATATTACAGGTGGATATTGGGCCTGTAAAAACCCAAACAAAGTTTTTTATTATCGATTCGTCTACCCCATACCATGCCATATTGGGGGAAGGGTGGATCCGTGAGATTGGTGGAGAAGTGTAGAAATGTCGACAAAACATGAAGTTCCCAACGGTGTACGGAGAAATGCAAATATGGAAAGAAATTTTGTTTTAATGCAGGAAACAAAAGGGAATGTCCAAGGAGTGGAAGGAACCGGCATCACGAAGGACAAAGACGAAGAGATTAAAACAACGACAAAGGAAGATATCGAGTGGATACGAAGACAGCAACAAACTTCAGACATTCGGACTACAATAATAGACATTTTTAGGGGAATCTCCAATAATAGACATTTTTAGGGGTGATTGCAACACCGTACAAAAAAATAGCAAGAAGCGCAACAGAACAATTGCCATAGACAAGGAGCATACCTGCCGTACACAGGTCATCTCTAAGATCCTCATTAATATGTATGAGGCGAAAAGTAAGATTCTCGATGATAGAGATACTCACACGTCGTAAACATCGGGAAAACCTATTTCCCGGACTGCTATCCTAGATTCCCTCTGGCCAAGGGTGTCGAAAGGTAGGGCCAGTCCAAGAAAACATGGGTAAACACACTTACCTGAGGGGAGTAAAATCCTATCAATTTTGGGGGTAGACACACCTACCCCGAGGTAATCGCCCATATCTCAGGGTTAAAGCAGTAGCCTTAAGTTGTGGAGAACATTCAAAAATACTGGGATACTGAAACAACAGGTGTTGCATAAAGAAGAAAGGTGTCCTGGTGAGCGAGGCCATCCTCGTCACCCACACCCACCAAAAAGTTCAACAAAAAGGAACGAGCCATCTCCGCCCTACTAAGCAAAAGGTTTAAACATCCAAGGTAACAGCTAAGCAGAAAAGAAAACAAGTTAAGGACGAGGCCATCCTCGTCCCAAAGAGAAAGCTACGAATGCAAATACACGAGGCCACCCTCGTCTTCATCAATCAAAAGGCAAAAGATCAAACATCAGGTACTTTGGCACGGGGAAAACGTAACCCAAGAGTTGGGTACATAGTATTGAAATGACCTTCAGCAGCTGCAAAAGTGCCATTGATAAACTCAGTAGATTCACGGGCATACTGACGAACCCGATGCTCGGCACGGGCATTTGCTTGTTCATTCACATTTGCTTCAAGGGCCTGAAGTTGTTCACGAAGCTGGTTAGACTCATTCACCAAGGATTCTTCACGAGGGACGAAGGAGGCAATGGTAGTATCTCTCTCAGTAACCAGGCCCTCAGCTGTTGTAACCCTCTGGGAAAGATTACCCACTTGGGTTTGCAACTTATGAATCTGCTCCTCCAGCCCTGCAAGCGAAGATGATCAGATGTTATGAGAATTCAACCAAGGAGAAAAGAGACAATAAAAAGACAATCAAAGCGCATGCCCTAAGCTACCTTGGGCATGACTCTGGGATATTTCAAGATTATACTCGGCATCAATACGTTGGGAGTCGACCCGGGAGAATTATTCGAACAATTTATCATACTAATTTTCCATGGTATTAAACGAGGATTGCAACGTTTCAATATCAGCTTGCAAAGAAAGATTAGTGGTATCAAGTCTATGCACCCGTTTTAAAAATTCCCTAACAGCGGAAACCAAAGCAAGGGCAGGCTGAGAAGATGAAGAGCCAGCCCCGTTAACTTTATGTTCCAGTTCTTTCACCTTAAGATACAAGGTATTCCTCTCCGCGGCGTCCTTTGCCCATTTTTTCCCCAACTCCTCCAAATCTTGTCGGGCATCGGCATATTTCCTCTGTTGAAGAGCAGTACGTTGTTCCATTATATTAGTTTCCCCTCTCAACTTCGCAATCAACTCATTTTTTAACCCAAGAGAATCCCGAAGATTATCTATTTCTGCTACCATCTCAGTAGCGAAAGAACGAGAAGTTTCTAGCTCAAGTTCAAGACCGCGGTTAAGGGCTAAGTATCTATCCTTTTTATCTCAACATGCCAGAGGTCACGACGGAATCCATTGCGTTCAGCACGAAGGTCTTCAAAGAAGAAGGTAAGGAAGAGGAGACGAGAACGAACATTCAATCCCCATGCAAGGATATACATACAAGCAAGACGGAAAGAGACAGACAGAAAAGGGAGAAGATCATATTTACCTGTTGATCTTTGCATCTCCTGGGATAGTGCAGAATCAGCCGAGGTTCGAGCTTTCTGGGCCTCTTCTTTGTTAGCTTGGGCAACGCTCAAACTCTTCTTCAAATCCACAAGTTCTTTCTCCAGCTCTGCCACCCTAGAAGACGAAGTATTACCTTGTTGAGAATACCTTAACTTGTTCAAACTCTTAACAGCGTTATCACGGTTAGAAATAATCTGAGTAGCATAAGCTACAAGCTGAGCACACTTAGCTGGATAGAACTTCAACAGCGGGGTAGCACTCCGCACATATAGAGACAACTACGAGCAAAAAGGAAAATGATGAGATACAATCTAAGCAAATGAAGAAGAATCATGTCAACATCAACAAGGGAAGAAACCCACCGCGTACAAGTTCAGCTCAGGGAGGGAGCCGGAGAACTGATTTACTATTTTCTGGGCCTTCTCCAATGTAGGTACTGGACCAGCAGCAAGGGGATTATAAGGGTTCAGAAAGCAATCTTGCATCTCCGCTACTTGAGACTCCAAGGTCTTCTCCAACTGCGACCTCTCCTCGGGACTCACCAACAGTACATTCGCAGAAGAAACATGCGACGGAGGTCTCAAACAACGTGCGAACAATACCTCGTCCGACTCCATCAGAAGCGGAGACTTACCAGCCGAAGATACAGCCGCAGGGGCATGAGGAACAATCTTGAACAACGAGGAAGTGCCCAAACCACCACTAAAAGGAGTAACAGGAACGGCGGAGGAAGTACTGGTGCTCAACAACGGAGAAATACCAACTGGGCCCCGAGGGGTAGAACCGGACCAAGACAACGAGGAAGGCCAAATAATGGAGTATCCACCAAACCAGAAGACAAAGCAGGCAAACCAGCCAACGGAGTACGCGGCAGAGGACTACTCATACTTCCTTCAACCTTACTCTTTTTCTTCTCATTTTCAGAGGTTAGGTCAATAGGATGATCAGCATTACCCGAACCAATACCAACAAAAGTATCACCACTACCCCCGACGTTGTTATCACTTTTTCGCTTCCGAGAATCATTGTCAACATTCATACCCCGACCGTATGAGTGCGTGGACGATGCACTTTCATCATCATCTTCACTATAATTTTTATCTTCTCCTTCAAAGCTGACAACAACCCTTTTCCCCTTACCAGCACCACCAGCAAGGTCATCCTCCAACAGTTCGTTGGGAGGCCTACCACCAGTACTTTGCTCCTCTTCTTCACCAACCTTCTTCTTCAAAGAACGCCTCCTCGGCTACAATAACACATACCGTTGTCCAAGTTATGACTTTGGGGGGAAAACACTGACAAACATAAAAAATTCAAAATCAAAGCCATACCTTCAACAATAGAGCGGAATCATCTTCTTTTCCCGAGATAGATACGCCGCCCTTGTCAACTTTAGCCTTCCTTTTTCGAGGCATAATAGAAGACTCCTTGTTAAACGTCCAAGCAATATAATTACAATACTGCGGGGGAAGCTCAGACAAAGGCCTCGACACTCTATTCCCCGAAGCATCAATCTTAAAACCAGCAAACCAAGGGTCAACGAGCTTCAGAGGAGTACGCATCCATCTTCAGTCATGATCAAGGCGGATTCTCTCCTCTATCGGGAAGATATCATTACTACCAGGGATCTTGGTACGGTTAACATCATCACTATCAGGCAGCAACGAAGGGACTTCCGAATTTCTAAGACGACGAGGACTAACACCCCACGACAGATAATTTGTGGCTTGGATAGCATCGCCCCACTTTGCATTAAAATTGGCAGGAGTATAATACAAAGGGTTGTCACTAACAGGAGGATCAAAAGGATTATAACATCTTATACTTGATTTACCTTTGCTACGAAGCCAGCACTCATGAAGAAATCTAAGGAATTTTCCACTATATTGGAAGATTCCTCGAATAAAGATTTTTGAACGAATTTAGCGGTTCGACAACACATCAAAATAAAAGGTATCATCAGGATTGAACAAAGGGATAATTAACCCTGCAGCGAGTTGACCTAATGTGATGAGAAGAGTGTTCTCATCAAAAGGAAAGTTGGCAACCATATGCTCAGTCAGAACATCTGTATCTCCGTAATGTTCTATCGTGAAACCCTCGAGAGAATCAGTGCTTTTGATTTCCTCAAGAGGTACGTGACGATAACTCTCTGTATCCAAAGGTTCAAGCCTCGATACTTTGTAATGAGGAATGTTGTTATCAGTCGCCTCAACCGAGGCTGCCGGGGACGAAGTATCCGACTTAGACTTCGAAGCCTTGGACCTCTTTCTCGTCATGGTTCTGGGAAAGCAAAATAAAGATACAGGAAAAGTAAGAATAGATGTGGAAGATAAAACAACCGTCATGCATGAGGAACGAATCAACAACAAGCGCAAGCAGTCACTACGACAGAAGAAAATGAACCAAGCAATTAACAGAAGCAGAAATCCATGGTATCATGCGAAGAAGAAGAAGAAAGGGAAGCATCATAAGAATTACCTGAAAAAAGAAGCCAACAACTGCACCAAAGGGGGGGAAACAAGAACCAGCCGATAGAACTCACCTAAAGAAAAAGAGCAGAAGTGAGAGAAGGGAAGAAACCGATAACGGCAGAAGAAATAAAGAAGAAGAAGTTAAAACTCAGATCCTCTCTGTGGTACTTATAGCCTCGAGGAATGATTAGTAATTGACGCAAGATTCAAGGCGAAATCTCTCACACGATCTAAGGTTGGGACCACATAATAAAGACATGGGAAAGTGGCGGCAGAAAGCGAAGGGTTTTCTTCCATAATTACCCTTGGTAATAACTGAAAGAAAAGGGGCAAAATGTTAATACCAAAATATCGACGGCCACGTGTCACTTGCTTAGGACTCGGGGCACGGTGTAAAATGAAGACGAAGTACCAAATCCATCTTCCACGCGCTTTACCCCATCACGAGGGACGACGGGAACCGAAGGTTATGATGAACCTACTCTAGCTAGGCCTAAGCATGGGGGACACATGTTGAAGTTGTTACCTCTCAAGTCTATACCACGACAGAGGGATAGGGAGACGTGTCGCTCACCAAATGGATACACCAACGGTGGTGAGTCACCAAAGGATAAGAACCAGCACATCAAGAACATCGAAGAAGTCGGGTAATGAAGATAGATTCCGCAGAAGAGGTGTCGATTCAGGAGTGGGCGACCAAGGCGGTGCAAGAAATCCAGCTGTTGACGGATGACATCAAATAAAGAAGGAACCAAGTATAGTGAAAACCAATCACCTCCATAAAACTACTATAAATACCCCACTCCACTGAGAGAGTGGGGGTCGAGCAAATTTTAGGTGGATACGCTGAGGAATACTCACTATCCATTAGTCCACTAGAGTATTGTAATGAAGAATAGTATGAATATCAGTAGTAATAATAGCTTTCCCCGAGGATGTAGGCACACAATGTGCCGAACCTCGTTATATTGGTGTGTTATCTATCATTCTAGTATCGATCATTCTAAGGGATCTCCTTTCGTGGAGATTATCCGATTATTCAGCATAAAACGACAGTGAACTCATTGGACTTGCTACTTATCCGTAAATAGCATTGGGAATGAGAGTTGCTGAATGATTAAGGTTATTTAAGCCATTATAATACGTGTATTGAGTAAACTGCAGACCCCGGTCAGCATCCTCTACAATGTATTGTTATAGTAAATGACGCCAATGTAGTTTAGATACCTCCAGTGATATTTCTACCCCCGTGGTTATGTCCGAGGTGTTGCAAGACTGAGGCCACTTGTTTAACCATCATTATAACTATTTTACTTATTAATTGGTTGATGTATGATATGGGAAAATTAGTATCAACAGACCTTGCTTTGATCCAAATAATACTTGCTTGAAAGGTTCTACGAGCCTCTTGACTTCATCTCGTTCTTCCAAACATAAGTTGTTGATTGAGTGCACCTGCTTCGATATGCTATCTTCCCTTGAGCCGCTTGTTCTCTAATTTCTTCATATGCAATTCGCTCTTTTTGATATTTTCTTAGCTCCTGTAATGTTTCAACATTCTTCGAGAATAGCTTTTCGTACAGAGGGTGATCCTTATCAAGGCATTTAGGTATGCTCGAACTTTATCCTTCTCTGTAGCGTCATTTCCAACTTCCACGCATTATGCGGTCCACCTTTCCGTTAAGCTTTTAGTGGATTCCTTTGGTTTTACCCTTATGCTGAATAATTTATCCACTCACGGTTTTGATGAGCTGTTGTAAAGGAAATGGAGCAAGAAGACCCTAGATAGGTCATCGAAGGATGCAATCGAGCACACTGGTAAGCTGTCATACCAGGCTAGCGCCCCTCCTTTCAATCTCAATGGAAAATACTTGCAGAGCACCTCATCTTTGTCAGCCCATGCTAAGAATAATCTCTGATACATCTTGATATGATGAGTTGCGTCTCCACTTCCATCAAAGACAGACTTAAAGATTGGCATAGTACATTTAACTGGTATAGGCTTGAATGAAAGTTCGAAACTTAATGGTGACTGGTGTACTTCATTGATGGTTTGCCTGAGCTTTACATTTGCATATGGCTGTACTTTGTGATCGAGGAGTTCTGCTTGCATTGTTTTAATCTCGTCTATCATGACTTTTTGTAATGCAGTTGCTTCGACATCCTTTCGCGCCTGTACATTCTCGTATACCAGGTGTATGTTATTTCCCCTTGATCGAATGCTAGGCTCGACACGATGGCTCGATGTTTCTCCTCTATGATCGTTTGAGTGTCTGTACTTTGTGGTATTGTTTCTCGATATGGAGGGACGTTTTGACTGTGAGTTTTCATGTGGACGGGAATGGCCTTCCCTATTTCTCTTGTAATTAGACGTTGATTTTTCCGCAGCTTTCTTATTTGCTTCGATTAGTCTCCTCTTAGGTCTTCTGTTCCTCCTCATGATTTTTCTGAACTGTGCAGCTCTTAGGGTTTCTTCCTCGGTGGGTTGGTTTATTTGTACTGCATCTGCACTATCTTCTAATTTTTCCTCCTCTTCTTCTTCTTCGCCCTCATGATTTTGCTGTTCTGGGAACCCTTCTCCATCTGGCCCCAGATCCTCGATGAGTACTTCATCCTCGTTTATGTGTTCTCTGTGTTGAACTGTACTTGCTGCCACTTCTGGCGAGACCCCTTTACTAACTGACTGCCTTGTGACGGGCCTCGATGAGCCTACTCCTTGTCTCGATGAACCTACTCCTTGCCTCGGTGCCGGGTTAGACTTCGATGCTATGATGATAAGGACCTGCAAAAAGCAACAAACCCGTGAGGTCCAAGGCGGTTACCTCAGTGTACTATTGGTCTGTTAGGCGTACTAGCGGTTATAACAGAATCTGACATGCGATATTTTAGGGGGAATTTATGTGTACGATCCAATGGCATTTCTATAGTTTCTGACGCTAAAACTTTTGTGCCTTCTTTTCCTAACAACCTAATTTGTCCAGATCTACCTTCCAAAAAAGGAGGTTTTAGAAAAAAAAATTTTTCTAACTTTTCCGAAAAGGCGACGATGGATTCAAAAGTGACTTTGTTACATTTCCCAATATAACTTATGCTAGAAAAACCTTAAATAACCCCAAGTAGGTTTCTGTAAGACGAATCTTTATATATAATAGGAGACCCCAAATGTCCACATGGCGTCCTCACAATTGTTCTGATTTGTGGTGAACCCACATCATTGCCTACTGTACATCTTGATGCCATGTCATTAGTCTCCACCTTGCAACTCAAAAAAGTCACGTCCAATTCAAGCACCTCTTCAGTGAAGTGTCTTCTTAAGCCTAAAGAAACAAAACCATGTTAAAGCCTCTTGGTAGATACATCTCTTCAAAGTTGCTATTTCACCCTCCGCGGTGGTCAGACCCTCAATGCCCCCTCATTAACAGATGCATAGTGTTGAACAGACACAAACAAACAATTACGATGTTTCAGTCAAAGTTGAACTCGTTAGGAACATAATAGACCAACAGTCATCACCACAATCAAATGTTGTTATTCCTAATAAGATCAATCTTTATAACCAAAAGTTGCATCTTTTCAAGAATGCCTATATCTTAAATGACCAAGCAGAGTTCCATATTCGTCTAATATTTTCATGATGAAAAGAAGCAGGTACCTATTCGTCTAATAATTGCCATGATGAATAGAAAAGAAAAATCACTGGCGGTAGGCACCTTGCACAAAAATGAAGGAAACTCAATAAAGGCTGCATTATTTTTCGAGAAAACAACCAAAAAGCGACACTGCTTTCTCACTCGGTATTGGTAATGTTCATTGTGCAAGACTAAATGAAAAAACCCTCGCGAGGATGAACAATGGCTATCAATGACAATATGCAAACATGTTTACACACGGAAGAAGAACCGGCCTCCCACAAGTAACGATACATATTTACTACATGTTGTCCAGTCTTTACATTGATATGCAAATTAGAAATGATTGTAGAAATGAGCAACACAACAAAACTATTACTGTAAAAAGTCACTCATTTTGTAGGAGGTTTACGCAGGTCTCAATGTTTGTTGATGCTTCCAAAAAAGTCAACGAAGAAATTGTTGTTGAATCATCGGTATGTTTGAGAAAATTTGGTAATTCTTACTCTATGCGCGCAACAACAAGCCTAACTCGGCTTCACAATAATTTCGATACACTGGAAGTACTACATTAGAAATAGGTACCAAGCTTTTCCTTTTAAACCTAACAGTTGTAGCAAGTACAACAATAGGTAGAGAAATCAGGATAGAAGCCGAGGCATCTAATAATCTGATTTGTAAATCTGAGTTGGTAAAACAAGCAACAGGATTCACACTTTGTACATTATAAGTTAAGCAAATTCAAGACTCCCATGTTTATAAATGTAACGTGCATCAAACATGACATCATTTTTCCATGTACTGCAACAAGTATCGATATAATCAATCAAAAACGTCGGTGCTACATGTTATGTGAATATTGTAGCAAAAGAATAATAGCGAAAAACGTACGCAACAGCAGAATGCAAACCAATTAACGTGAACTCAATGCAAATAGATGGTGTTGAGAAAGTTGTTGGCGCATTAGAACATGCTGTAAATGCAATTAGTATTGGTTGAATGCAATATTTACCCAACATCTATTTTGTCTGGAAAATAGCGAGAGTTTTTAAGATGACAATTTGACACAAAATGTCTTACATGAAGAAAGTTAGCGTCTATTATTGCAAGTTTGAGAAGTAACTAAGGGTATTTTCTGGAATTTATGGTGGATTCGAAATCGAGGACTGTTGTTTCTTCAAATTTTTGAGAAGTACTCTTTCATTCTTCTTTTCATGAAATATTTTTTGGAAAACTTTCTGGATCTTGATTATATCTTTTTGTTTCAAAACTTGAATTCCTTGGAAAACATCGATCTATCACTGTGATGATTTGCTCGAAACTCTTAAGCATTCTAAAGCTCAAATCTTTAGATATTTAAGATGATGGAGCTTAAAAAATGGAAAAATTGAATGAAAAACTTGAAAACCCTTAAGAAAAAATTTTCTGAAAATTTTGAAAACCATTAAAGCATAGGCAGACCTAAGTCATTTTAATCAGTCCCTGTTTCTAGCGCAAAACTGTATCGGTATAAAATCTACATAGAGATCGTATACCCAACAACCATCAAGATTATTTAATTATTAAAGTATTAAGTGTGTATTTGGTGTAAAACAGTGCATCGATATTGAGAAATAAATACTTCAATTTAGATTCATATATTAATGACAACAAATAAAGTAAAGATCTAGGTATTTATAAACATAAAACATTTCTCTGGCTAATTCTACAAGGATCTTGTGCTCAAAGACCTGAGGAGAACAATTACTAACCTAGTTTATCTCAAATGTCCCAAGGCTTATCAAAAAATCCAACCCCTACAACTGAGCCCGAGCTCCCCTTTTTATAGATCGAATTACAAGTGGGATACAACTAATAAGACAAAATAATCAATCGTGGTCGTGTCAAAGGTTGCCGAGTAAGTCAGTGCTCCTCGTGAGGCCATCGAGGAGAACCCTTACTTTGCTGCCCTTCGATCCCTTGCATGAGGTATTTGTACCTTTGATTATATCCTTTCTTCGTTGCTCTGTTCGTCTTCGATGTGCTCTTCTTCTCGTAGTTCTCTTCGAATGATAGATCCTTCGAGTTATTCTGTGCTTCGAACTTCCTCTTCTTTTAAGGTGCTCCTTCCTTAGGATGCTGACATGTGGTTCGATGGTTTTATGCCCCCACAAATGTAATGGCCAACTGGCAACTTGTTATTTTGATCTTCTTTAAGCAATATGGTAGCTTATTGTTGTGTTCGTTTTTGTTTTTCTTGTTTTCTTTTCTTATTGTGACTCAAGTTCTTGTACCTTTTTTTATCTATATATATGTTATTTGCCGATCAAATATATGTATATGTATATATTAGTTTCTTGTTTGTAAAATGGTCCAGTTTTGCCATATCAGAAGCCAAAAAACAACCTCCAGTACCACAATGGTATAGGTACAAGTGCCGTCAAATGAGATGGATGGGAGCAGAGTATGAATACTGGAACTATGAGTATTTCCGACGAGTGTCCCGAAACTTGTGGTGCACTTATTTGGATGTGTGCAAGCATATTATATCAATTGTGCACATGCCGATGGTGATTCATTTCGCTGGGACATCAAGACTTACATGAGTACATGTGGACGTGAAGCGTAATCAAACATCAATTTAGAGTATGAACTTACGAGTACAGTAGTAAAGTAATATGAGGTATAGTGATGTGTTGATCTCTAGAGCTTGTACAAGTCATGGCTTAGTTTTGTAGATGGCGAAACACATGTTTAACTTGTTGTTCGCTGGGACATCAAGTCTTACATGAGTATACATGGACGTAAAGCGTAATCAAACATCAATTTAGAGTATGAACTTACGAGTACAATAGTACAATAGTATGAGGTTTACTGATGTGTTGGGGTCTAGAGCTTGCTAGTACTAGTCATGGCTTGGTTTTGTAGATGGAGAAACACATGTTTAACTTTTGTTGTTGGCTTAGGTTTCCTTTTGTTGCTGATGGGTTTCTTAAATGATGTATGCATGTGAATAGGATACCATTGTGGTGTATGAATCACGTGAAACCGAAGAAGTCCCATTTGTACTACAAATTTGTTGTACTTGCCCATTCTCTTAAATGATGAAGACGATCAGATATTGCATTAAAAAAAAATCTGATCAAAAATATGTGTTTGAAACTTGTTGAAATATATATACCGATATTATAACATGAATGATTCGGCGACGCTTTTCGACCCTTTCCTGCTGAAATACAATATTTTTCTCTTTGTTTCTAAGACGGTGCAATTTGTAGCTTAACTTCATTATGTTTTATACACATCACACTTACACTTAGATGTTATAACTTTTTACGTTATCAGGCATCATCCTATCATTTTTATATGTAACGTATAGCCATTGACTGTTTTTGGGTTTTGAAAAGCTTTTGCATTTCTTGTTTATAAAGTTCACAAGGGATTTGCCAGTGCTGCTGACGGCACGGGATTGTTCAACATTGTACGTCTATTCCGTTGAACTATGTTTTTCTCCTTCTCATGTCGCCTCATAACACCCCAAATTTTAGAATACTCGTTGCCCTGTAAACTTGTCCTGACAAACAGTTTTATGTTTTATTTAGTTTTGCATTACATATCTCAATTTTGTGTGATTACATTTAGTTATTGGTTCCAATTTACCCCATCGCGGAGCATCTTACAATATTCCCGTAATTCTGATCCTCCTCTTGTAGTTTTTTCTCCAGTAGGTAGAGATCATAATCCAGTACCTGATCATTTGTTGCATTCT
Organism: Papaver nudicaule; assembly: GCA_023529015.1. Classification (NCBI taxonomy): domain Eukaryota; kingdom Viridiplantae; phylum Streptophyta; class Magnoliopsida; order Ranunculales; family Papaveraceae; genus Papaver; species Papaver nudicaule. The sequence continues at coordinate 21,415 of JAJJMA010019782.1, read as the reverse complement.
TAATACCGTATATTGTTTCAATCTTAAGTTGTTGATCTTCATAGATGGACTTTTTATAATTTCTCCATAACACTTGTGGTTATTTCGGAGAGCATTCCAATAGTATTATTCTGAATAGCAGTCGTTGGTTGCATCTCATTTCCATCAATGCCGCCTCTTCCTTCGTTTTATCCCATTCCCTGTCATCCTTCCATACCCTCAGCTTTATATGTCGATTTAGATGTCAAGATAATGTTTCCCTTTCCTCCTTTCTCTGTAAATATTCGTTCATCATGTGTCCACATACTTATTGAATTGTTAGACATCAGATTGATTAATTAGCTATATTATTAATTCTGGGCGTATGCACTTGATTGACCTATCCTTGACGTTGGTAGTGCTTCCACTAATCTGATAAGTATTTATGTTTTTTGAAATATTTTCGACAGCATAGAAATTCTTAATTAAACTTTAATCTCTCACAAAAATTGGTACACAGGATACGAAACACACCTAGGAATGTTTCGAAATTTCTGAAACCACATGACGCACCTACTAACATGAAAACAATCTCAAACAAACCTTATTAATTTCACTCTCCAATTACATATCACATCTGTAGATGCATTATAATCTGAGATGATTATTGTCCACTAATATTAAAACACATGCCTTTGTGTTATTTATTTGTTATTGCCACCTTCAGGTTGAGTGTCTACGTTACACACTGCACGTTTGATGATGAATTATTGTTTCAAAAAAAAATCACCTTCGTTTATTGTCTACGCCTTATTCTTTTTGCCTTTTGTAGCGTATGTTTTAAAAAAACAAATCGTTAATTTATAAGGGATTTGTGACTTTAGTTGTACCAAAATTGTACTTAGAAGAACTCATTGTTATAATCTTCTATCCTCCAAATGGTTCCAATATAGTCGTAATTGGTTTTCTCGTGCGCCAAATTGTCATCGGAATCTCCATCGGTTGTTTCTCTTTCTCTATGTTGCTCTAATTATTTTTGTCTGTCATATTTGTATTATAAATCCCTGTGAGCATCCTTTCTGCATATCCAATATTTTTTTGATAGTCTGCATTCTTAGACCCGGAACCGGGAATATGTTTTTCTTCCTTGGTAGTAAGCATTCGCCACTATATCTCGAAACTAATTTTTCAATGCAAAACTTCGTATAGTACCTCAAATACATAACCCGGTGAAAGAATATGTGCACAATCATGTATATGTTTGAAGTTGTCATTAGAGAAAACTTTGTAGATGGCTATCATCGCCGAGATGCTACACTGGAGTAAATCCCATGCCACGTTTCCCGAGGACACAAAACTCTCGATCCAGTGTTGTCCCTTATCTCTATCCGAATTCGCATAATGTATTTAATTTATTTTATTTTTTTAGTAGTATTCTTGAATATGATTTATTGGTCAGAATCACAGCAATATTGATGAAATGGTTGTTAGTCAACCTGGTGTTGGTTCGCCCGGTCGTTTGCATGCTTTACAGTTAGATGTTATTTTGCAGTTTCTATATATCTTCACGATTTTCTTTGTGTTTTTCTTCACTTCAAAGTTTGCTTGTGTTCTTCAACAACCAGTTGCCGTCTTCGTCAAAGATGCATCCTTCGGAAAGAAAACAGCTTCACAGTAACCTTCTTAAGTAACCCTCATCGAGATCGATCCAATTTATACAATATAAACATGTATCATTCCATCGCCATTTATCTCCACAGAGAAACAAAAAAAACCAGCCGCAGAAATGAGTAAAAGAAGAAGATGGATGGAGTTTTAGGTATGCTACATATATATGGTTTTCATCCATCCGTCAATTTTTTCCGAGATCAAAATCTGCTGATGATGTAGGTTAACCCATGGTTAGATCGTAAACTCAAATATTCTAGACTTATTGGGGGACAAGTAAGTAATTTTATCACCTGATTTAACTCTGGATGGTAGGGTCTCTCTGACATAACCCTGACCCAAACAGAAGTGTGATGGTTTTGCAAAAAACTTGAAACACCATGACCATTTTGTAAATCGGGTCATAAAAGTATGACTCTCTTGTAATATCCCCATTTTTTTTTTCATTATATGATAATTTTGATAATAATTATATCAATAGACATTGGTGGTGATTCTCATTCTGGTGGTGTTGGTCAGTAATATTGGAAACTGGTGGTAATTGTTAGTGAGGTGGTGTAGGCGGTAACCCTTAATGTTGGTGGAAGAAGTAGTTGCAATGGGTAGTTTTTGTGGTGGTGGATGTAGGTGAGTAATGGTGGACAATATTAATTTTGTGTCGTTATGGCACGGGATGTGTTTCATCGTTTTTGGCACGATTGATAAATATAGGTACCAAATATTCCGCGCTGATACCAAATTATTTAGGAACAAAAAGTAGTCGTGACAGTTGGATAACTCAAATGGTACCTCTGCTATCTTGGGTAACCACCCATATAAATCACAGTTTTTAGTGTCAAAATAAAGTCAATTGCAATACAAAAGAAAGTATTCAGTGACAAATAAAAACTTAATGAAATTGTCACTTTATATTGACAGCGGCAAAATGAATACTAGCGTACCTTTGTGCTTTGTTCGGAGGAAAAAATGCAACTAAAGGTATGCTCCTCGGAGTCTTATATAACTATCGGATTAATAAGATACAATCTAACACGTTTTTTCTATAACGTAGAAGGTTCTACAGGATCAAACGGCACAGCTGGATTCATAACTCCCGAACAAAAACATAAGAATACAGTTAAGGAATTGTTAGAAACCTGGGAATATCAGAGATTCAAGTAATTCTGCTTATTCTTATTTCGTATGAAACACACCGACAAAGTAGAGTGTCATACAACGCATAACATATAAATTCTAATTTCACTCAAGGATGGCCGCCTAATCACCACATTCGTGAAAATCGAAGTTTTTGGAGACCAATGGGAGTGCATGCCATGCTCATGCAATGCAGAATTCATGGGAGATAATGAGGTTTGCATTTGAAATTACCATGAAGTTTAATTTCAACTTTTTTGTATACAAACCCTAATGGCAGTATAATGGGAGATTTTTATATAAACCCTAATTTCACTAACGGTGTATTAAAATTGAAGATTGCAGTTGATTTGAAACTCTAATTCGAAATTTGGGGATTTTTTTAAGCCTTAATTAGGGTAAATTGACAGTTAAATTTGGTAATTGATGTTAGTAATTGTATAAATTTTGGGCTTAATTGAGTCTAATGGTAGTAATTGTGTATATAATTAGTGTTTGCAAACACAAATTAGAGTGTAATTGTGTATGAATTTGGTTTGTTTTTGTAAGAAGATGGTTATTGGGTGTTTAAGAACAGAAGGAGGTTGAGGTTCAGGTTTCTGGGTTCCCGTTCTGGGGGTTCGGTTCTGGGGGTTTTGGTTCTGGGTTTCAGGGTTCAGTTCAGGCAGGGTTTCAGGGTTCAGTTCAGACAGGGTTCAGGGTTCAGGCAGTATCAGGGTTTAGTTCATGGTTGCATTTAGGGTTCAGTTCAGGGTTAAGTTAACTTCGGTGGAGTTGAGTTTCTTCGGGAGGGTATAACAGGCAAAAAATCTCACTGTTTTTTGCTTTTTTGCTATGTCGGATGAATTGTGATGGATTTGTAAATGTGTTTCCAAAATATGACTATTTTGTAAACGTGTTTCAAAAAGTATGACTAAAAAGTTAATGGCCCAAAAATATTTATTAGATTAATTAATGAGACACTTATGATAACTAATTAATAAATAATTGATTATTAAAAAATAATGACACATTGATTAATAAAGCACGCATACAACTAAATATAACATGATTTTTAATATTCGGGGATTCAGGAGGACCCATTACCATTTAGGGGTTTAATGGGAGAAGAGGGACCCAATACAACTGCAAGATTTGGTTCAGACACGTGTCGAGATCTCAACGACCATTTTTCTAGCCTGATTTGTCCTTGATTATGGGCAGGTACCGAAACAACAGGGGTACCATTTGAGTGATCCAACAATCATGATTATTTTTTTTCCTACATAATTTGGTATTATCGTGGAATATTTGGTACCCATCTTTATCAATCGTGCTAAAAACGATGAGACCACAAAAACCACCATTGCCACTACTTCTTCCACCGCCATTAAACGTTACCGCCTCCACCACCCACTAATAACCACCACCATTCCCACCACTACTTACCAACACCGCGACATTTGTCGCCAATGTGTATTGATGTAAGTCCAACCAAAATTATCATATGTAAACAAATATTTAGTATATTAATTAATGAGACATTTTTTTTTGTTTTTTTGAAAATGAGATTTTTATAATGATTAATTAATGAATTATTGATTATAAAAAATTAATGACACACTAACTAATACTCCCTCAGTTTGTTTATTTTAGTCCTAATTGACAAAGTCAAGATATTAAGGAGACCAAGGGATTTCCCAAAGTATCCTTGAACTATTACCAAATTGACTAGTATTACAAAAATATGTTAATTTTAGTTTTAATAGGTGATAATGAAATAGGTAATGAAATCAAAAACAAAATGGAAACAAGATAAAAATAAAATTATCTTTTAACACTTGGACAAATAAAAATGGAATGAAGGATAAATAAAAAATATGATGGTAATTTTGTTTCCTTATTATACAAATATGATTTGAGATTTTATATATTAGGTCCCACTAGAAATATTTTTATGAGATAAAAGATCAAGGGTATACTTGAGAGTTTTAGGGGAAAATATGTCTATAAACAGAGATAGGACATAATAAAAAAACAGACGAAATTAAAAATTTAGGACTGAAATAAAAAAACAGAGGGAGTATAGCACACAAACATAATATAGTTTTTAATGGGCAATCATGGAGTGGGCCAATAACCATTTAAGGGGTTTAATGGAAGATGAAGGATCCAATACAACCACAACCTTTTGATCTCACACTTGGCGAGATCGCAAGGACCCGTTTGTCTAGGCAAATTTGTCTTCGATGTGTTTTATATTATTGACATGTATCTTATTTAAGTATTCTTGTTTAATAATTATAGATCTTTTCTACAGAAAAAATGCCTCATGAATTCATGCATTTTTTTTTACCACAATCTTTAAGTATAACTAAAGGCGGTAAAGGAAACAATTTCCCAAATAACACTCGTAGTGTCAATGGAACTACTGAAGTAATGTATAAGGTAACAATTCAAGTTATAACAAATCAAGACTCAAAACCTTATGTTTAAATTTTGTACGAAAAAGTTAGTATGTATCAACCTTCTCAGATCACCATCTGTCAGCATCCTTCTCCAGTCTTCTCCAACCACAATGACATCGGCAAAAACGTTTTGAAAATCTTGAATGATATGACTGTCCACGTAATTGGCTGCATTTTTTTTTTTTTTGAGATGTTTGTTTTCTAATTTACAAGTGTAGGAGTTTACTGATGTTATGGATTGTCGAAAACGAAAATTGGCACAACGACAACGACGTAAGAGGGAACAAGCAAGAAGAGAAACAATGAACGTGGTTTAATTGGTTGGTGAAGATGTACGTATATTTAAGAAACTTAATCTTTAATAATCCTCCAAATTATGTATCTTTTCAGAAACTTAGCTTGGTTTGTAATGTACAAGCTTACAAGTTTCTTGATTTTATAAATTGTCAGAAACGACTATTGGCACAACGACAACGGTTTGTAAGAGAACGAGAAAATGAATGAAAAAGGACATTGGCAAAACCATATCGATAACGTGAGAGAGACCAAGCAGCAAAAGAAACAACAAAGGTGATCGATACAGATTATATATACATTTCAAGCACTTGATCTTTAATAGACCTTTAAATTATGTATTATCCTTCATTCCTTCGTTAAAAAAAAAGAGGCTTGCTCCATGTATTATGTAGTCATTCATTGGTGAGCAAGCCTGTTTTTTATTTTTTTTTAAAAACAGTGGAGTATTATGTAGTCATTCATTCGTGAAGATATAAATCCTTCACATTTGTAAGATAATGTTCACTCGTGCATAACATAAACGACTACTTTTCAACTGTATGTTTTGGAGGTACCAAGTTTACGCAACTTTCCGATCTCGTGGCCAACATGTTCTTGGCCAAGCCTTTAGAAATTGTACTATCTGCTAAAGTATGTCACCAGACGGCTTTCCCCGAGGATACCATCAAGTACCATTTGAGCTCGGCCAAAAGGTGTTGCCTTCAAAATTGACCTTAGCCGACGATTTTTTTACCACTCAGCTATTCCAAGTTTTCTTCTAGTGACCTTGACTAATCAATACTAACATTTATATCTATTATTTTATGTGATTTTTCACTTATGCAGAGAGGATCGATTGTTCCCGAAGACATGCACGAGCATGATTAAGATTGTACCTTCACGACCAGGGTCAAATCCCACACAAGATAAGGTGGTAATGAACATGAGGATGGTAGAGGAAAATATGGTTCAAAGAATCTCGATCGTTGTCTCAATCCCGACCTAAATCCAATTTAATCGATCAATGAATTTATCTTCTTCTACTGACGCGCTAAAGTTTAGGAGTTATGGGGCGGATGTAGCCAAGTGGTTCAAGGCATTAATTGTGAATCCAATTGAATTACTCAGTCAAACCAAGGTCTTCTTTTTTCTTCTTAGCAGCCAGCATCACTAGGGAACTCGATCCATCTGTAGAACGAAAAGTCGAAAGTAAAAATTTCCCGACCATTGAGATCTTCCAAGGAAGTCTTTCAGAAGATCCAATTGTAAGGCTACTTTTTCTATATGAAACCTACTTATTAACTAATATACAAAGACGGATACTTTAAAAATATAAATGGGTCGAAGGGACTCATGTTCGTAATGTGAGGGGCGTAATCAACTTTTTCCCTCTCATCAATGACCATTGGAGGCGGCGCCGCTTAGGTAACTAATTGAGAGGGCGAAAGCGGGAGCGCGTTAGGATTGCTTTGACGGCAAGAGACGCAATTAGCCTTCACCAAGCTGACCACACCGAGAAAGTAAATACCGTCTTCACAACTAGAATATGAATGCCGATTATAGAATCCAAGACCAAGGCGCCTTTACATCAGGTCTAGTAAGTGAACAAAGAACTTCGTCCCGGTTTTTTTGGTGTCCTAAGAGGGAGATTGGACTTTCTAACGCATGTTCTGACTACAAATTGTCCTGAAACTGTACTTGATTATCTAATCCACCTGGATTTGTAAGTGAATGTTGTTTTGTGTGCCAACATGATAATTTAATCAAGCAGAATCATGTTCGTTGGTTGGATATGATTTATAGTAAAAGTATTTTGATTTACCAAAGTCATATATGTTATCCCTTGACTTGTTGTATCTGGGACTAACAAGGATCTTTTCGATTAATATCGAAACGTGTTATCCCTGTCGATATTATAAAAAAACGGAAGAACCTTGAGTTGATAAAGAATCACCAATTAATATCGTTGATATTGGGTTATAGACCAAAACAGTTTTTCCTTGTTGTATTGATTGGAAAGTCTCGAAAGGAATATTAGTCATCCGATTGGAGGTCGGGTAGTCTTCATCATGGACTGTGAAGCAACTCTTAGAAGATAGTAAAGTGCGTCAATTTCTAAGGGATTATAAGTGTGTGATTGCAGACGCAAGAATACTGGGAGGAAGCAGTTTGATTATCGTGTTTGGATCATATTAATTTTCTTAGCCATCGTGACCAAAGTATGATTGTAGGCGTATATGTTGAATCATTCTTAAGAGTATTCATATTGGCATGAACGAGTTCTCGGGGTTCCTACGAGTTTGTAGTTTGCTCGTTAACAAAATCTTGTGTTTTTGATTTACTTTGTTCCGTAATTATATTTGTTTAATTCATAATCAAAGTACCATCATTGTGTATGTCCACAATCCTTTCGTAGTCTCATATTAATTCCCTTGTGTGAATTCATCAATTCGAAAGAAACCTTTTGGTAAATCAACCTTATAACTCAAGGTGAAGTTCTTTACCGATCAAAAAAAAAAAAAACAAAAAAAACTCAAGGTGAAGTCTATATATAGGTTGGACGAAAAAGATTTGGTGGTGTACTTGGTACCCTCGGCTTTTCATTATGAGGTAAAAATGGGTAAATTTATACATTGTCCATCCCACTGAAATTGCTCTTACCGGCTTTCTCACAAACTGTGTCCAAGCTAAACTTTCTCACAAACTGTGTCCAAGCTAAATTAAAGCCATTAGTACTACGTTGGCTAAATTTGCTTTCCTTTTTTTTTTTATTATGTTTTACAATAAAAACCAAAATTAAAGTTGAATATAAATTATCATTTTGCCTTCTTTTTTTTTTACAACCACCATTGACGCCCGTGAGAATTAAAACTACTTTTTTGATATTAATGACCGTGTTTTCCGGTTCTACTTTCAGGCGATTCTAGGGTTTTCTTCCCATGGCTTCGTCTCCTTCATCTCCCCCTTCTTCTTCATCTGATTCATCTCCTAAGGATATTGCTTATTGTCCTTGGGTTTTCTAGCTCCATTTACTTCATCTGATTCTATTAATACTGTCTCTAATGGCGTAGTCACTATGACTAACCCTAGCCATCAAACCACTAAAGACTCTGCTGGGTCTTACGCCAGTAAGGTTTCTTCGTTCAAAACCCTTGATATTGATAGCGGAAAGCTTGCTAAACCACGATTTAATGGTTCCCATGTTTCAATCCGTATCACGGAGGAGGAATATCAACTAGGAGTCCAAGAATGTAGGAATTTCCTCATTGGCCGTCTAGTTCTTCCAAAAGGTTCATCACCTGTTAAAATAACCGAGTTACAGTCGAAGCTACAAGCTCTTTGGAACCTTAGGCCATGGGTCATTTCCCCATTAGGTAAGGGTTTCTTCTGCTTCAAGTTTTCTTGTGATGAAGACATGATTCATGTTCGTTCATCAGGTGCTTGTAATTTGAAACCTGGTATCTTCCACTTTCGCAAATGGGTTCCTGATTTCAACCCCTATAACCAGAGTCAGACTTTAGCTCAAGTTTGGGTCAGGATTTATGACCTTGGCTATGAATACTGGAGATCTAAAACACTGTTTGAGATTGCAAGTACGCTTGGTGATCCTCTCTTCATTGACAATGCCACTTTAACCAGACGTTTTGGCTTGTATGCTCGTGTGTTGGTGGAGGTTGATCTCTCCCAACCATTATTAACTGAGGTGTTAGTGGAACGTAAAGATTATGAATTCTTCGCTTCTGTTGCCTATGAAAAAGTCCCTCACTACTGTGGATATTGTAAAACAATTGGACATGTTGAAGGTGACTGTAAAAAGAAATTAGGTAAGGATGTTCTGAAAGACAAAGGAGTAAAGCATATTGAAAAGAAGCTTATTTACATCCCTAAGAAGACTAACAGTGAGAAAGAGAAAGTCAGTAAGCAGACTGAGAATGCTCCTGCTGATGAGAACAACCATTTATCTTCTTCTGTAGGGGATGAGGCTAAGAAATCATCTCATTCTCCAAACACTTCAACTGATACAGATGGTGTAATCAATCCCAATAATCCTGTAGATAATGCAGATGACCATGTTAATAAAGGGCTTCAGGATAATACAGATGGTGTAATGAATCCCAACAATCCTGCAGTTAATGCAGATGACCATGTTAGTGTTCACTCGGACGACAGCGATGATGCTTCATCTCAACACGTCAGTGAGGATGATAATAAAGAGCTTCAGGATACCCAGGAGGAACCCTTCCAAAAGGCGATCTCCAAGTCCCAGAAGAAACGTGCTAGACAAAAGGCGAGAAAAGAACAAGCAAATGCGCACACTGTACCTTGGAATATGCGTCCAAGGAATAGTTTGCCAGTAACTCAATGAGAGTTTTCTACTGGAACTTGCGTGGCGTTGGCAATGATGACACGCAAATAGTTCTTGCCAATCATTGCCGTAAGTTCAACCCAGATTTTGTATTCATTGCCGAACCGTGGGTTGATTTTTCGTCTATTCCATCTTCCTTTTGGAGTTCTTTGAATCTGAAGTTGGTTGATACAAATGTTAGAGACTCTATGCTTCCGAATCTTTGGTGTCTTTGCTCCATAAATCTAAATCCTCGAGTGGTTTCCAATACTTCCCAGCAGATTACATGTGCGATCGACTTGGATGGTAAGCTCTGCTATGTCGCAGGAGTTTATGCTTCAACATCCTACATTACCAGACGTCATCTTTGGCAAGAATTGACGCAGCTTTATTCAAACTATAATGGCCCTTGGTGTGTTATTGGAGACTTCAATGCGGTCTTAGGCGCTCATGAGAAATCTTCTGGTCCCCCTCCCAAAAAGATTTCCTGTGAGGAGTTCTTATTATTTTCAGAAGCTAACGAACTGCATCATCTTGATACTAAGGGTGCTGTTTTCACTTGGACGAACAGCCGCACCGGTAGTGATCACACATAACTTAGACTAGATAGAACCTTGTGTGATGAAGAATGGTTGGTGCATTGGGACTTGTCCGTTTGTTCTACTCTTCCAAGAGTCAAATCTGATCATCACCCTCTTCTTTTTGAAGCTACCAAAGGTGATACAGGTTTTGCTTCTTCATTCAAATTTCAAAGTATGTGGTTGCACCATCTGGACTGCGTGATGTTATATTCACAGCCTGGCAAGTGCAATTCTTTGGTTGTCCCATGTATGTTCTCATGCAGAAACTAAAACACCTTAAAATTGTGCTCAAAACGTGGAACCGAGAGGTGTTTGGTGATGTTCATCTAGCAGTCGAGAATGCTACTAAAGAGCTGGAAGAAATCCAAAATAAGATAGTGGTTGAGGGTTATTCAGATGACCTTCACTTGTTGGAAGTAGAGGCATCTAACAAGATGGTTAAAGCTCTTACTATTCAACGTAATTTCTGGCGCGATAAATCTAGATTGCAATGGGTCAAAGATGGCGACGCTTGTACTCGTTTCTTTCACAAATACGCGAAAATCAGGGCTTCTACAAATAATCTTTCTCATCTAGTTGCTGTTAATGAACTACTTACTTCGCACGAAGACATCTCCAACCATGTGCTTGAATATTTTCAAGACCTTTATGCGTCTGCACCTGACACTGTTCCTGGTGAAGTGTTTATTAACTCTCATGTTGGTCAACTGGTTACTACTGAGGATAATAATTCTCTTACCATTATACTTGATATGTCAGAAGTGAAGAAGGCAGTCTTCTCAATGAATGCCAACGGTGCTCCGGGTCCGGATGGCTTTGGTGGTGTCTTCTTCACCACATTCTGGGATATTGTGGGAGTAGATGTTTTGAACTCAGTTCAATTTTTCTTCGAAAAAGGCTGGCTGGTTCCGAATGCAAATGCTTCTCATGTCATCATTATCCCCAAGGAATCTGGCGCCAATACTATTGACAAGTTCAGACCCATTGCTTTGGGTAATTTCCACTTCAAGATTATTGGAAGAATTTTGGCGGATAGATTGAGTCCAATTGCTTCTCGCATCATTTCTCCCTAGCAAAGGGCTTTTATCAAGGGTCGTAGTATTTTTGAGTGTGTTGCTCTAACGTCAGAAGCTGTTAACATTCTTGACTATAAGACCTATGGAGGTAATATAGCTTTGAAGTTTGACATACGTAAGGCTTTCGACACTCTAGATTGGAGCTTCATTCTACATACGCTATCGGCATTTGGCTTCTGCTCGCGTTTTGTGGGTTGGATTAATACGATTCTCCACTCTGCGAAGCTTTCTATTATTGTTAACGGAAGAGCTATGGGCTACTTTGGCTGTACTAGAGGCGTCCGTCAGGGCGACCCTCTTTCTCCCATTCTCTTTTGCTTGGCAGAAGATGTTCTAAGCCGGGCAATATCAAGCTTATTTGTCCATGGGAATGTACATCATATTTCTTCTCCACGAGGTGCGGCTTCTCCCTCTCATGTACTTTATGCTGACGATATTATGGTTTTTTTGTAGGGGTACAAAGCGAGATGTCGACAATATTATGCGTACCTTCCAAGCTTACGGTAACTTCTCTGGCCAGCGTATTAGCTTGGCTAAATGTACTCTTTACGCTAGCAAGCATATTACTAATAGAGCTACAATGCTTGCTGCGCACTATGGTATCCCTCTTGGCTTTTGTCCTTTTAAATATCTTGGAGTCCTTATTTTTAAAGGAAAGCCGCGAAAAAGGTTTCTACAACCTATCATGGATAGGATTAAACTGAAATTTGCGACTTGGAAAGGTAAGTCTCTTTCGATGATGGGTAGAGTGGAATTGGTTAAAACAGTTATCGCTAGTTCTGCTCTCTACAACTTTCATGTCTATGAGTGGCCGAGAACTTGTATTCGTATTTTGGAAAGATGGATTCGTAACTTCATATGGTCTGGTGACATCTCTACGGTTAAACACTCCTCTGTTGCTTGGAAAAAGCTTTGCCTTCCTTATGAAGAGGGTGGGTTAAATATTAAGCCTTTGCTATATGTAAATCGCGCAGCGTTGATGAAAATGGTTTGGCAGGTTATGAATGGTACTGATGAATGGTCTTTCTTCATCAAGGCGAGGTTTCTTAAATGTTCTTATTACAAAAAATCGTCGATTTGGCCGGGTTTTCGCAATCAATGGTCAATCATTCAATGCAATGTTTTATGGTTGATTGGAGACGGTTCAAGGGTGGACTTTTGGAAGGATAACTGGGTTCCTTCTTTAGGCGCATCCATTGGTGATTTTCTTGATTTGGATATGTCTAATATGTTTCAAACAGTGGAGGAATTCATTGTGAATGGCAGCTGGTCCTTTCCCTCCTATATACCGGAACTGAATAGCATAGTCAAGCAAGCCATTAATGAAGTCTCTTTTGCTTCTCATGAGTGCGACAAGATGGTTTGGACTATGAGTAGCAGTGGTGTTGTAACCATGCAGACTGCTCTTGACTCCTGTCGTCCAAGATCTACTCCTTCTAAAGACTTCAAAGATTTATGGGCTATTAAAACACCACCTCGAAGAGCTATTACTGTTTGGAAGTTAATGCATGGAAGAATCGCCACCGACGATAATTTGCGATTCTGGGGAGTCCCGTCAGCAAATTGATGTAATCTCTGCCCTATTCCCTGCTGCAATGAAACTCAACACCATTTCTTCTTTAGCTGCCCATTTGCCACCTCGCTGTGGAGCTGGATATCAAATGTCTTTCATTATAACATCTCTACTAACTCTGTGACTGAGTTATTTTCTTCTATCAGGTTATTCAAGGGTTGTTCTCAGGTCAAGAATCTGCTTTGGGTTGCGGCGATAAATTGCATCTGGCTAATTTGGGACTGCAGAAATAAATTACGTTTTGAGCATATACGACTACCTCTCAGGTTGCCGAGAAGAAGCTATTGTCCCTTGTTGGTGAGTCCGGTTTATACTCCAAGGGCTTCTCTTTTGGTACTGCAAATGACCTACGCATCCTTAATATATTCAAGCTGAAGAGACATCTTCCTAGAGCTCCTCGTATTTTGGCAGTCAAATGGAATCCTCCCATCTTTGGTTGGATCAAAGTTAGCGTCGACGGATGCTCACTTGGAAATCCTGGTGCTGCGGGATGTGGTGTGGTTTTTCGAGATCATAATAGCATTGTTCGTGGTTGTTTAGCTCAGTCCATTGGCACGAGCACCTCTATGATGGCGGAATATTGGGGGGCTATTCATGCACTTAGGTTGGCACAATTTAGAGGGTTTCAAAAACTTTGGTTTGAATGTGACTCCACAGCAATTCTTGCTGCAATTGCCAACCCAAGTCTGATTCCGTGGAATCTTGCTTCACACTGGTCTAACTGTATGAGGTTCATTTCTTCCATTGAGTTCAGATGCTCGCATATATATCGTGAAGGAAATGCAGTAGCAGATCTCTTAGCTAAACACGGTGCTTCCGTAGAGTCTAGATGGTGGGATCAGCCACCGACTTTTGTGAGATATAGACTGGGTATAGACAGAATGAGCTTGCCAGTTTACAAATTTTGTTGACTGTAATCTTTGTTTTTCTTGGGCTTTGTTTTTCTTTTCTCTTGCTTTTGCTTTTCTTTCCTTTGTCTCTTTTGAGGTCAGGCCTAGCCCCCCTCTTCTTTTTTTTCTTGACTTTTAATAAAATCACTTCCCAGTGTGCCAATGCCATGGGAAGTTTCCTTAAAAAAAAAAAAAATTAATCTAAAAAGGCAAACACATATTTCGCATTTAAAAATTTAATAAAAAATATAACGAATTTTTGTTGCTATTTACCACCATTTTTTATGTAGAAATAAATGCAACTTGTCATACAATAATATCGTATCGCTTTCGAGTTAGGAGTTGTAAGGTTAAAGGAGTTACTCTCATCCCCTTTCATATAAAGAACTACTACAACTTAGGTATAATATTGTAGCGGGAAGGAATCCATTGACATTGTTAAACTTAAATTATCCTTCGCACTATCATTTTAGTGGCGTTCAAATGGTTTTTTTTATTAGATACTAATTTATTTGTAGCTCAAATATCTTATTAGATTTTACTTTCCAACAAAAAATTAACAGGTTTCGTATTTATACATTACCATCTACCAATTTGAATTTGAACTGTTGATTTTTAATAAAAAAAAAAACTTATTTGAACCGTTGATTTTTAATAAGAAGAAAAAACTTACACAAGCTGCCAAGCTATTTTTGAAGAAGACACAAAATACCCTTATGAATCGTCAAGAAAAATAAGGCAAAACAGAAGACCATCAAGTCACATATAACCCTGGCCCTGGGTTTGCTTATGGCTAGACACAGACGTCAACCCTTCTAAACCCATACATATTTTTTTTCCCAACTCGTTTTAAAACCCGGAACGGGGAGCGAACGATTTTTATTAAAATCCCATCTTTTCTTTGTTTCTCTCAGATCTACTTCTCCAGCCAAACCTCTCTTCCGCAGTCCCCATATCACTTACGCGAAGTTGTATCCTCTCTCGACCCGCCAAAAGGTAATAATATAAACGGATCATACATAGTTTTCTGTTTTCAAATTATTTCCCTCTATTCGTCGTCCCTCGTCTCTCTTCTCCTCCTGTTAGGGTTTCGCTTTTCCCTTCTCTACTCTCCCATGGCGTCTAATCCTTCTTCTTTGCAGGTTTCCTCACTCCAGAGGTTGATTTCCAGGCAGATTTTGTGTTTCAGGGGGTTTCGTTTCTTGATTTCTTGATTCTCTAGTAATTGTGTCAATTGGTGGTAGTGTAGAAGATTTGGGGAGATATGGATCTGGTTGGTGCTGAGCCTCCGCTAGATCCTTGGAAACTAGGATCGGAGAATTCAGTTGTTGGGGAAAAGAGGGCGGTGGATTGTGATGAGACTGAGAATTTGACGAAGAAGAAACCAAGAATTGATTATAGCGGCGACATGAAGAGAGTAGCAGAACTTGTATTGGTTTTGTCTGCAATGGGGAAAATGAGGGGAGGGAGAAAACCTAGTGATGTTGAGAAAGAGTTAATGGTTGAAGCAAAAGATAAGTTAGTTGAGATTTGTCAATTCATGTCTCCTCAAGATGTTATACCTAAAGATGCTATTAGGGTTGTTATGGAGGATCTTGGGCTTAATAAGTCTGCTGATCAAAGGTTAGGGTTTCGCCCTCCTAAGATGTCAATTGCTGAGAAATTTGTGTTGTCAAAGAGGAAGGTAACTACACATTTCATTTGCTCTTACTTGTCATAATCTCACTTTGCTTATTAGCCTGAGAAATTCTTGTTTCGTAGAATAAAAATGAAACCAGCTTGTTCAGTATTTTGTCAGTAGTAAGAGTTGACATTTTATAGATTTCTAGCTTTGTTGTTAGTTTGGGTTTCTACAGTCTTGCTGCATAATATGTCAATGAGATGTGTGAGCCGAATTTTGTAAATTCATCTCTTCAAAAGCCAAAATAGCGACTTCTTTGGATATGAATTGGTTGAATTGTTGCCAATACAGCTAAGCTGAAGTTGCTAAAGTTATAGGGTGGAATTCCCTGTTTATAGTTGTCTCACTTGGCAATCTGCTAGTGTTAGATGAAGTCATTTAGGAACTCCAGAATGTGAATGATCTGTGGTACTTATCATTCGTTTTTGTTTGTTTAGTGGTGTTTCTTTTATTATGTTAGTTTCTAATGGTCAGTCATACTATGCACTGTTTGTGTAGATGGAAGAGTCCAAGAAATTTGCTGCCCAATCTGGAACATATTCATCACCAATGGCGCAAGCTGGATATGGTACTAAGCCCGATGTCAATCGTACAACATTGCATACAGTTCACAAGTCTCCAGCACTTGGAGGCTATCAAGCTGCTTCATCATCAGTTGTTCATGTTCCATCTCTAGCTTCACCAGCATCACTGAATGGAGTGCAGTCTGCCTCAGTTTCGAGGGGATCGATTGGCACTGCTCCTGGAACTTATAGAACAGATGGAAGATTGAATGGATCAATTTATCCTTCCCACGCTCAAGGTACTGCCTTTCTTGCTGGTGTTTTTTCCATTTTGAAATATAATGATCTCTTTGTGTCCTTTCTTTATATGTTTTCTCCTTAAAGTATAGCTTAAAACAAAATATCCAGTGGTTTGATATGTATAAATTATGGTTTCCAAATTGCAAAAATATTGCCGGCACAGTGTGGGACTTTCTGGAAGTGGCTTAAGAAAAACTGATGGAGCTTATATCGCTGAAACTAGTTAAATGTCCTGGATAGTACTCTAATGGATCTAATGGATAGTACTTTTTTTTTTTTTTGCTGTGAATGCTTCAAAGCATCCAGTAGAAACGTTGTGAGATTCTAATATTGTTGGTGCCATATTTGGTCCTGTTGGTAGTGATACCTGCTAGGCAATTCGTTTTAATATTTTGAGTATGCTTGTCCAAATTGACATATGCCCTTAATATTTCTTGTTTGTAAATGGCCCAGTCTTGTCAAATTTAGGTCTCAACTCCTAGGTAGAATGGAATAGGCCAGATCTGAAGCCAAGAACCACAGTTCAATGCTCCAAAACCATGAAATCGTTCATGAAAAGATGTCATCAAATAATTGGGAACCTTTGTTCTACAATTAAATTGATCAAAAAATCTCCAAAGAGTTGTTGGGTGAGACATGCAATATATTGTACCGCTGTTATAACATGAATAGCATGCCAAGGTCTTTCTTGCTTAAGGAATATAATATTTATCTTAGTTACTTGGGAGATGCAATTTTGTAGCTTTCTGATCTGTAGCTGAACTTTGATTTAGAAGTTGCCAACTTCTTATGCATCTAACAGCTCCATATATCAGGCTTTCTATGATGTTTTTATGCAACTTTTTCTGTTTTTAACTGCTTTTGGGTTTTGGTACTCTAATTTTCATCTGGTTAATACAATGCCGGTTTATCTTATTTAAATATATGAGTTTTGATGATTAAAAATCTTTTTTACAGCAAATGCCTCTGGAAATCACGGAACTTTTTCACCGCAATCTTTTGCTGTAAATAAAGTGGGTCAGGGAAACAAGGCTCCAGATCATACTCGTAGCGTCGTTGGAACTACTGAAGTAAGTACATATAAGGTATCACTACAAGTTACAAAAGATCAAAACTTAAAACCTTCTGTTCAAACTGTACACGGAAATGTCAGTGTGCGTCAACCTTCTCAGGTCACGAGCTATCAGCAACCTTCCTCAGTCTTCTCCAACCACAGTGACATTGCCAAAAATGTTCAAAAGCTTTTGCATTCAAGGCCTCCCCAGCATCCCAGCTGGACCCCACCTTCAACTGATTACATGAACAAATCGTTAACTTGTCAAATATGCAAGGTTCCAATCATTGATGTGGAGAGCTTACTTGTTTGTGATGCTTGCGAACATGGAGTCCACTTAAAGTGTCTTCAGTCGTTCAACCAAAAGGGCATCCCTAAGGGTGAGTGGCACTGCCCCACGTGCCTGATATCAAGCAATGGGAAGCCGTTGCCCCCGAAGTATGGCCGTGTTACAAGAAACAATACACAAAAGGCTTCTTCCAATACAAGTAAGACTCCGGCTCCTTCTGTGAAGGTGGAAAGCCAAAAGGAAAAGGTTGATCCTCAGAAGATAACGACTAACGGGAATCCTGGTGAACAAAATCTTTCTCATGTTGGCAGTACTGGTGGTACCCATTCTGTCTCAGCTTCGCAGGCGTCTAATGCAATTGTGGGTCTTGGTGCTAAGGTTTCATCTGACACCAAGAAGGTAGATGAAGAGCCTCTACCTGAGTTGAATGAGTTGAAGTCGGTGCCAAAAGAAGCCACAGGAGTTTGCAGTCCGACTAACTCTAACAAACCAAATGACAGTTCCGCTCAACAACATCAAAAGAGTGACTCCTTGTGTCAACAAGAGACATTAATTTCCGAGGTTAAGCCAAAAGTTGAAATAGTCTCTTGTCCTGATAAACCACCGAATTCTTGTAATGATGTGTCTAATCAGTCACAAACCACCTGCAACTCACAGGATGCTGACAAAGCTGAGCAGCCAAGTAATGTGAGAGTTTCTGCAGATCCAGATCACAAGGTCGACGCATCTGATTTGACACAGACGCCCGTATGTAATCCACAATCTGATGTAAGGCAGGATGCAGGGGATGTAGCTTAGACAATAACTCAGACAGATGCGACCACACATGGTCTGGATAGTTAGTACATTTTTCTATAATTTGGGTTGTAAATTATAAGAAAAGATGAGGCCCTTTCCGGGAAACATGGGAACATTTACAAAGGTTGGCTTATGAATTTGATAATTTCACCTCTTTTGATATTTCTGCTGAAGCAAATTGTTTCTCCTATGAGTTTCTTTTAATCTTGTAAATAGCTTTGTTGACCCATTACTGATTTGGGTCCAAAATAACAATGCTAATGGTATTTCTCTTCCTTTTTTTTTTTTTTTTAATCATTAAATTTGTTGGGTTGATGAGAATACGGATTAAATCTTTTGCAACAACTAAACTAAATTAGAATAGAGGGGAGCATTACTGGT
>JAJJMA010019771.1:80765-109298 GCA_023529015.1 Papaver nudicaule | reverse complement strand
CTATAAGAGGGAACTCGTAGAGCTATAGAGATCTGCCTGAGTAGGCATTCGCATAAGGAGATTTACGATTTTATCCCTTCTCCATTTTCACCATCTACAACTTCAATTTTATAGATCAAAGATAATATAATGCGGAAGGGAAAAGTAATGCAAGACACCAGAATTTTGTTAACGAGGAAACTGCAAACCTAGCAGAAAAACCCCGGGACCTCGTCCAGATGTGAACATCCTTAGTATGAACGGTATACAGACGCTAGCCTACTCTCAGACTTCGGACTGGACTGTATCGAGACTGAATTCGCCCTACAAGCAACTCATCTGCCAATGTGCTCCTACGTCTCTTGGCTCCCGCAGAAACCTACGTACTTGATTCCCCTAGCTAACGTCCTTTACAGGCCTAGGAGTTGCTCCACTTCCCTTCGTGAAGACTAGCGCTACCCTGCCTCTAATAGGATGCCTAAAAGTATCCAAGTAATCAAACAAGAATACGATTGTGATTTCCTTTAGACTATAAGTCAAGGTTAATGGAAATCGATATGTTGAATAGGGCTTATTGATCTAGCCTAAACAACTTTACCTCCAAACACGTGACGAACTTAATATGAAACCTAGTTCGTGAATATGCGTTGGGAACTTCTAGGGTTTACGATTCAAGATCTACCTTACGAAGTTTCTATCAAATCTCGGTCGTGATAAGATTGAAAAAATTCAATCGACCCAAGATACATGATGGAATTTTACTTCCGAACTGTGCTTCACGATCCTCAAGTGAAGTCTTTCAATAGTCGTAGTCCAAAAGGACTTCGAGATGACGACCAACCTTTATGCAAGGATACACAGATGTGTAGAGGATTGAGATTGTATCTTGCAGAAGGTCATCTATTTATAGTGATCACCAAGGGAGGTTTTGCTTGAAGTTTAAGCAACCTTGAGTAGGGCTCAAGCAAGTTCCGGAACTAAGAAGGTCCATAGCTTGAATACCCATTCTCAATCTTCTATGAACTTTGGACTAAGCCAAAAGTTAAAGAAGACTCAACCTTGTTTGAAGGTTTGCGACTTGTGGTCCAATTCATGCTTGGACATCGCTTTGCGACTTCTGGTCCAAATACTTGTTTGAACATCGCTTGGATTAAGTTGTTGAATTCCATGAGCCAAGTAATGACGAGTCCGGGAACTAAGCATGCCTAGACCGAAAACTTCAATGATATGAAAGTTTGGAAGTTTTCTCATGGATTATATGTACGCGTTCATAGAGCAGTCAAATAGAGTTCAGGAGAATTCAGGAACTTATATGTACGCGTTCATACAAACTTTTGCTCGTTCTCTGAAATGCCATACAATCACATGTACACATTCATGTACGCGTTCACCGTTGTGGTCAATTTCAAGAGATAATTCGACAAATGCAACGGCTAAAATCCTAGAATACCTTCGGATCATATAAACAACATCATAGACTATTGGTATGATAGAAATGGTAAATACGATACGGAAAGGAAAAACCTTTCTAACCTTTAGCGAGGACGTTATGATTTATCAAGTAGTAAGCTTCGGTCTTCGTCTTCATCAGTCTTCGTCTCGATTACCTAAAACTATCCTAGTCCGAGGTTGTAGAGTAAACTTATCAAGGATTGTGTTTTTGTCTCATAAACTTGACAACTGACTTGAGATAGCAATATCAGTGGGTTCAACCGAGCAATGCTCTAACAGGTAAGACTGTTCCACCTGAATCATGAATGATCGTTGTTGGGTAGTCTAGATGTTCATCTCCAAGCCCCATCTGCAAGAACCGCTTATAAAATAGAATATTATAGGTAATTCCATCATTGATCAGCACCTTCGCTGTATTCATCCCGTGGATAGGCAGGGTGACGACTAAGGGCCCGTTGTTCACCCGTGCCTGCTGACTTTCCCTTGCATCCTCGCTTCTTGGTCTAGATAGGTATACTTCGTTTTTGTTGTTTTCTTGCGGGTCGTCGTCGTTTCTTTGTTGTTCTTCAGGCTTCAGAGTGGATGAGGTGTACCGGCCGAATTCTCCTCAACCTATGTATATTTCTATCGTATTCCGAAGGTGCTTGCAATTCTCGGTGGTGTGCCCCCGTGTTTGGTGATATTCACAGTAATCTTTGTGGTTGCTCGTTTCTTTTCTCTGTTTTCTTCTGGTAGCTGGGTAAGTGAAATCCTTCCTGCCCCCTTCTCTTCTCAGTATCTCCAACGGTTGTAGGATTAGATCAAAATATAGTATTTCCTGATATTTTTCCTCACTTCTGTTATCTGTTGGGGTCGTTCTCTGCCCGAGTCTTTTCTCTAATTGATGGCTTTCCGCAACGCGCTTTTTTGTTCTGGCCTGGCATCCTCCGCGATCCCCTTCGCTGTCCTTCCTCTGGATTATCCGCAGTTCTCCTTCCTGAGTGCGTGTGTTGGTTCTTAACTCCATCGTCAGTAGAGTGGCTTGTTTCAGATCGTACTTGTAACATCGTGTTTTCAGTTCCTCGTTCCGTTCTTTCTTTTGAACTTCCTTCGCACTACTTTGTGCACTATCTTCATTATCTTCGTCTGTCTACCCACCTTCGTAGTTTAATATGCTCAGGATGCTTTCTTGGTTCTGTTGCTTCAATGCCAGAGTTGACAGTTGACTTATGATTTTTTCATTGGCGCCGGTCATGCTTATTTCTCCGTCTTCGCTTATCTGCTTCGGCCGCTCTTGGGTTACTTCGTTTGACGCATGTAGATGAGCATATTCCGGCTTTCTTTGATTTATAGCTACTTCGCCCACGCCCTTTATCATCCTCAGCGCGGTTTCCTTTTAGATGTAGTATGTTGCTGCTCCAATGTTTTCTGCAGTTGCCTCACTATCTTCGTGTTCCGTGGGAGTTCCGGCTAGTCTCCAAAGTGTCGGCTCGTCGATCCCCTAGTTCTTATCCCGCTTTATCGTCTTTTGGAGCTTACGGCGTTCTTCCCCACCTGGAGCATATAAAAGAGAAAATTGTTATGTACCTCTGTACGTGCTTGTCGTTAGAGATACAATTTTTACGCCCTGAGAGCTAGTTAGATTTGTGTTAGGGCCCAATGTTGCTGGGTGTGCCTACGTAGGTGTTCCCCAAGTGCATATACGGTCGTATGTCGTATGACCGCCGAATCCGCACAGGGTGGGATTTACGCAACAGAGATTTGGCTTGGCCAAGATTTTTGCTTGTTTCAAGTTTTGCTCTCCTAAGCGTTCTTCGGGTAAAGACCGCTAAGAAGATTCTGGAGTTCTTTGAATGTAGGCATCGTTTCAGATCTGAGTCTTTTGTACCGTGACTCCTATTTCATTTTTCTAAAGAATAAAAGGCGGAAGATAACGCAGATGAGTAAAATGCTCGTGAGAGAATACTAGAGTGATTGCAAAAAGACCCTAAATGGTGAAAATTCGTTTTAGTCTATGAACTATTGAGATGGTTACCCGTTATTTTGTACCTAATTTTCCAACACAAGTTCTTGAGTTTCAATCATCATGAAAACGTAGAAGTAACTGGAAAATCTTTGTAAAAAATATAGAGTGGGAATAAGTAAAATCAAAACAAGTGCTGAAAACCACGTTGCTGAAATTTCCCAAGGACACTGGTCCCTGTTTCTAGCGCCAAACTGTTGATACTAATTTTCCCATATCATACTTACATAAGGTTTTAAGATTAGTGACGGTTAATACTAAGTATTAACTAGGATCCTCGCTCATGCTCGTATCCAATGAATGGAACAACGATCTTATGAACTCATCAGAAACTCCAAGACAGAAGATAATGCTAGAAACGAACTAAACAAATTGGATCCACAACAAAGTGCTTCATTTCCTTCTAATCAAATCACATCGATAAAACGTATCCATAACATCACAATAAAGTTCTTTTCGGTTTCATCTAGCTCGATTCAATACAGTATGGAGGTTACACCAAGTATTTTGATCTCTTGATCCCAGAAGATTTCTTAGCTATAGTGTCTCCCCTTGTGATTTCGTCGACCCCTTCCTCAATGGTCGGAAGAAGTATTTATAGCGAGTATAGGAGGTAACTCCTCTTTGCTGCCCCTCGTCTCTTCTTTTGTTTGATGGTCTTTGTTGACAGCTGGTTTCTGCACACCGCTCATATCCTTCAATCCTGTGTTGACACCTCTTAGTTGATATATATCTTTGTTATGCGGATCCGTTGATGTTCTAATTCTTATCCATTAAGTTGCTTAATACCGCTGTCTGATCCAGTCGTGTATTGACGCGTGCTCCTAGCCTTCTGTAAACCTATAAAGTGCTGATGTGACTGCTTGGAACGTGCTTTGAGTCGGTAGTGCCTTACTTCGTTCTTTTGATTTTCGTGGTAGCGTACTTCGGGACGATTTCATACTTCGTTTCGCCTCATCCATCGAGCCTTCTTTCTTCTGGTCAAGGTTTGTAGGACCAGCGATATTTATGTATTAACAATATTGATCCATGTTACAGAAATCTATCAATGATTCTGTAATGATATTAGTGGACATGGCTAATATCCTAAGAGTGCTTGGTCATTAACCTTGTGTTTAACAAACATCTTATAGGTTGGATCGCTCTACAAACACGGATTGTTAAGTCTTTTAGGTGTTTTCCCGGCTCTGATACCAATTGAAAAGGCGGGGGTACCGAGTACACCACAAATCCTTTTTCCCAACAACCTATAAAACAACTTTGGACAACCTTTGCGGAATTAAGGTTGATTTATCAAAGTCTCTTTTTGTACTGATAGATTCACACAAATGGGAATCGATACAAGTAACAAAAAAGGTATTGTTAACATACGGTGATTTACAATATAAATGATAAACAATTATAAAACAAAATATAAATCACACACACAAGATTGTTAACGAGGAAACTGCAATCCAACAGAAAAACCACAGGACCTCGTCCAGACCAAACTGAATACTGTTAAGAATTAATACACCATACACGCCTACTATCAGACTTCGGTAACGATGGCTAAAACACTTGATCCAATTAACGACAATCAAATGCTTCCCCTTGGTATTCCTGCGTCTCCCATCACAAAAGTGATCCCACACATGTAATCCCTTGAACCTCCAATTCAAGAGTTGCTTCACAGTCCCTCGTGAAGACTATAGCCACCCGACCTCCAATCGGACGATTATGTTTCCTTCTGAGACAATAGATCAATACGGTAAGGAACCAAAGTCGTAGATCTAATCACTGGTATTTAACACAATTTCACAATTCAATGTGTGGTGGTTCTATGATACCAAAATCAAGCCTATTATGTTTATATTAATAAACTGCTTTATTTGAAGAAGTTTCTTATGTGTATGATATTAATCAAATACACTACTTGTTCTTGTCCCAGAGACTATGAAGTCCTTAAATGGATACAAAGGTGTTCTTGATGAAAATCAAGAAACTTAAGCAATATAAACAAATCCAAATAAACAACTTTATTCCACTTCTAGAGTCTATCGGTTTGGCAAAAGAAAAAAACGATTCGCTTACAAATCCAGGTTGATATAAAGTCTGGCTCCAGAAACACTACAACACACCTTGAGTGTCAATGATAGCAAAAGAGCATTGACATAGAATAAATAAGGTGATCTATGTAAATATGGAGATGGTCGAATCACTATCAATATAATAGCTCCTAGTTGGTGTTCTAGCAAAGAAGAAATGCTAGAAGGACAAAGCTTGAAGGAGGAAATGCATCTCCTTATATAGTGTTTCGACTAAGGCATGTTTGGCAAAGGCAAAGTCCGAAACCTTAATGAGAATTGAATGTGCATTCAGTTCGGCATTAAAAGCATTTAATACAGACTTAACTTCCTTTGACTTCAAATGCTGAAAAACATAAATGAAAACAAAGTTTCATTTAATGCAGCATTGAAGTACTTGATACTCTAATGAGAACCGTTCATAGAAACTGGTTCTACTTGGCACTCGGTTTCTGGGACAAAACCGGTTTTGCCTAGTATCAAAGTACTTCTTCCAAAGTTAACATGGTGACAACATAAACTTTGAATGTCGTCGTTAACTTGATCCTAGATTACAAAAGAATAGATTGAAAAGATCTAGGTGGAAGGATTGGACCTCGTGGATTTAAGCTAAGCAATAGAACATTGCCGCAATTCGAAAGTTTGTCTTATTGTGTCATATAATGAACTCTTACATGAATGCACAAGTTCATGACCATGTTGAACCAAATCATACTTTCAATAATAGACCTTTGAAGCACATAGTATGATTGATGAATAGTATTCACATTCCATTTGCAAGTGCAAGAAATGAAATATGGACAAGGAGATCGATTTCATATAGAGGGATCGATTCCTTGTGTAAAGTGTATAGTTAGGGAAATCGATACACTTCTTAAAGTGAATTGATTAGACATTAGTGAAATCGTTACACAATCTACGAGTGGATTGATTACAAACGAGTGCAATGCATACCATATATTGTGTAAATAGATTTCTGGCATTGGTGTTTGATCTACTACCATTAGGAGATCGATTTCTAAAAGCAGAAATCCATTCCTAACTTAAGGGAGATCGAAACCACCATATGGTAATCGATCAAGGCTTGAGTAGATTGATTACCAATTAAGGGAATCAAATCTTAGCCATGGAAATCGATACCTAACCAATGGTAACGGATCCAAGCTATAGTAGATTGATTAGAAATCGAATCCTAACATTGGAAAACGATACCTAGTAATGGTAATCAATTCCTTTTCATGGTGATTGATTTCTAATCCACATGAAACTGGAAACTGGCTTTGTTGCATTGTGAAAAATCACTAGCACTCTGAATGCACAATATAGTCGAGTTAGAAAACTCTTATCAATATTAATGCAGGCATTCAGGAAATGAAGATGAACTTCATAAAGCCATTCACAATGAATTACTATTCATAATATAAAGCTCCTACAAGCTTGTAGTGAATTGGTTTGAGGAAAGCAGTAATGGAATATAAAAAGAAGACTCCATTTAAGAAATGTTTTCTGGTCATGGAACTCAAGAAAAGAGAGTTCATAGACACGGTCTAGTACTAACAGTCACAAGCTTCGATTAGAGTAATCGTTCAACTCAGAGTAGAAGACCACTGGAATCATTGTGTCTAGAAGGACTAACCTTTTGATGAATGAGGATATTATCATTTATTCTTCATTCGTCTTCAGTTCTTGATCAGTCTTCCAGATTTACCAGTCATCGTCAACTTAAAGGTCTAACCTAGTGAAGTTTGACTATTAGTAGACATGTTCAAGTGTACGAGTTTTGAACACTAAATTATGACAACCAAGCTTGACATACCAACGCTAGGTGGGGTTGACCGAGCATGCTCTAACAAGGAAATATCAATCCAGAAGAAAAATCTAGTGACTCGTCCAGACCAAAATGAATACTCTTAAGAATTAATACACAATACACGCCTACTATCAGACTTCGGTCACGATGTCTAAAACATTTGATCTAATTAACGACAATCAAATGCTTCCCCTAAGTGTTCTTGCGTCAACAATCACAAAAGTGATCCCGCACATGTAATCCCTTGAACCTCCAATTCAAGAGTTGCTTCACAATTCTTCGTGAAGATTATCGCCACCCGACCTCCAATCGGACGATTATGTTTCCTTCTAAGACAATAGATCAATACGGTAAGGAACCAAAGCCTTAGATCTAATCACTGGTATTTAACCCAATTTCACAATTCAATGTGTGGTGGTTCTATGATACCAAAATCAAGCCTCTTATGTTTAGATCAATAAACTGCTTGATTTGAACACGTTTCTTATGTGTAAGATATTAATCAAATAAACTACTTGTTCTTGTCCCAGAGACTATGAAGTCCTTAAATGGATACAAAGGTGTTCTTGATGAAAATCAAGAAACTTAAGCAATATAAACAAATCCAAATAAACAACTTGATTCCACTTCTAGAGTCAATCGGCTTGGCACACGAAAACAACTTTTCGCTTACAAATCCAGGTTGATAAAAAGTCTAGCTCCTGAAACCGTACAACACTCCTTGGGTGTCAATGATAACAGAAGAGCATTGAAATAGAATAAACAAGGTGATCTATGTAGATATGGAGATGGTCGGATCACTATCAATATTATAACTCATAGACTTCTTGGTCCTGTCGGAAGCCTTTCCAAACTCAACTTGTTAACAACGAGTATAAAAATCGAAGAACTCTAGTTGATGTGCTAATAAACAAGAAATACCAGAAGGACAAAGATTGAAGGAGGAAATGCATTTCCTTATATAGTGTTTCGACTAAGGCATGTTTGGCAAAGGCAAAGTCTGAAACCTTAATGAGAATTGAATGTGCATTCAATTCTGCATTAAAGGCATTTTATGCAGACTTAACTTCCTTTGACTTCAAATGTTGAAAAACATAAATGAAAACAAAGTTTCATTTAATGCAACATTGAATTACTTGATACTCTAATGAGAACCGTTCATAAAAACCGGTTCTACTTGGCAATCGGTTTCTGGGACAAAACCGATTTTGCCTAGTATCAAAGTACTTCTTCGAAAGTTAACATGATGACAATATAAGCTTTGAATGTTGTCGTTAACTTGATCCTAGATTCCAAAAGAATGGAATGAAAAGATCTAGGTGGAAGGATTGGACCTTTTGGATTTAAGCTAAGCAATAGAAAATTGCCGCAATTCGAAGGTTTGCCTTATTGTGTCATCTAATGAACTTTTGCATGAATGCACAAGTTCATGATCATGTTGAACCAAATCATACTTTCAAGAATAGATCATTGAAGCATGTAGTATGATTGATGAATAGTATTCACATTCCATTTACAAGTGCAAGAGATGGAATGTAGACAAGGAGATCGATTTCATATAAAGGGATGGATTCCTTGTGTAAAGTGTATTGATTCCCAGTTAGGGAGATCGATACACTTCTTTAAGTGAATTGATTACACATTAGTGAAATCGATACACAATCTAAGAGTTGATTGATTAAAAATGAGTGCAATGCATACCACATATTGTGTAAATCGATTTCTGGTATTGGTGTTCGATCTACTACCATTAGGAGATCGATTTCTAAAAACAGAAATACATTCCTAACTTAAGGGAGATCGAAACCACCATATGGAAATCGATTCAGGCTTGAGTAGATTGATTACCAATTAAGGGAATATAATCTTAGCCATGGAAATCGATACCTAGCCAATGGTAATCGGTCCAAGCTATAGTGGATTGATTAGAAATCGAATCCTCGCATTGTTAATCGATACCTAGCAATGGTAATCAATTCTTTGCATGGTAATTGATTTCTAGTCTATATGAAACTAGAAACTGGCTTTGTTTCATTGTGAAATATCACTAGCACTCTGAATGCACAATATACTCGAGTTAGAAAAATCTTATCAATATTAATGCATACATTCAGCAAATAAGATGAAATTCATAAAGCCATTCACCATGAATTACTATTCATAATACAAAGCTCCTAAAAGATTGTATTGAATTGGTTCGAGGGGGCAGTAATGGAGTATAAAAAGAAGACTCCATTTAAGAAATGCTTTCTGGTCATGGAACTCAAGAAAAAAGAGTTCATAGACACCGTCGAGTACTAACAGTCACAAGCTTCGATTAGAGTAATCGTTCAGCTCAGAGTAGAGGACCACTGGAATCATTGTGTTTAGAAGGACTAACCTTTTTGCTGAAGGAGGATATTATCATTTGTTCTTCATTCATCTTCAGTTCTTGATCAGTCTTCCAGATTTACCAGCCATCGTCTACCTAAAGGTCTAACCTAATGAATTCTGACTATTAGTAGACATGTTCAAGTGTATGAGTTTTGAACACTAAATTATGACAACCAAGCTTGACATACCAACGCCTGGTGGGGTTGACCGAGCATGTTTTAACAGTTTCGTTGGATGATTTTGATCATACTCGCTCTCATAGATAGTAGTAATCAGCTCCTCCAGGGGAAATTTGTGTGGCGGGAGATTCATTTTCAGCAGTTAGCTCAGAAGATGTAGAAGATTCATACACAATTGTAAACAATGTAAATTATGGAGTGTGGAGAAAAAACTTGAAACATGGGTTGGTATTCATAGAGAGATCACTTTGTTCTCCATTGAGCTATTGAGAATTACCTCAAAAACTGACAAAGCATGTGAATGAATTTTATGCATCTAAGTGATTTATGAAGTATTTGTCCAATTTGCTGAATGTTATGCAACTAAGCTTGGGGATGGTTTGGGTGCTTTGCATGAGGATTTATAGGGGCCTTGTTATTTTAGTGATTGTGGGAAAGAAGTCAATTGATACATGAAGTAAAGCAAAACCAATGTTTGTGCAGTGTGTGCTAGAGCCACTTTGCCAGGTTTATCAGGCAGCGTGTATGAACCTGATGGAGATAAAGCGGTGCTTGGAAAAGTTATTAAGACATTTCATTTATCTGTTCCTCCTCGTGAATTATAGAATAAGCATAAGAAAATAGTGGCACAAGCTATTATGAGTTATCGGCTTCATTTGTCTGAAGCAATCTTGTCAGAAGGTGGTGAGGTGTATGCCTGATCCTGTTGCAGCACAATCTCACAAGGTTGCTTCTGAAGCGAGTGGTTTTGGATTATGCGGCCAGGTACGATGTGCTTGAAAGAAATGTAAAGAAATTTGTTCAGGCATGTGATGCAAGTGCTGTAGTACCATGTGTTGCTTTTGTGTCTGAGATGTTTACTGTTCCTATGAAGATGCTTCCACATAAAGGTCCCAATGGTGATGTTGTCAACAATTACCCAGATCAAGCTGGGGTCGGTGAATCAGATGAGTGCTTCCTTGCATTTGCAAGGATCTTAGGTGGGTACTTCTTGCAGGGCAGAAGATTAAGGTGCAGCCAGCTCTCTATGATCCATGTAAAGGAAGCAATGCAGAAACATCTGCAGCCTGCAGGAAGCTGATGCATTCCTTATGTCTTATGATGGGGCAGGGTTTGGGAATGTTGCCATACGGGGACTTGGTCATCTGTTAAATTCAAATCAAGTATGCAGGCATCCAACTCAAAACCAGTTGGCAATGAGTGGAGTGGCCCTTCCATATTATGTTTCAGTCGTATTATAGGGAATAAGAGCAAGCACTACGGTGCCATAAGCCTTCCCCAGATTTTTATCTAGAATGGCATATTTGGGTAAAAAAGCAACCACAATGGAGAGATTTTTTTTTTTATCTATTTTGGGACGGGAACTCAGTTTCCACCTTACCTAAAAAACGGGGACTCAATTTCCGCATAGAATATATTATTATATTTTATTGTAATAAAGTGGGATTTGGTGGGACCAAAACCCTAATGAACGGAGACTCAGTTTCCGCCAAGTAAAAAAAACTGAGACTCAGTTCCCGCATCATTTCCGTATCCCTACTTGGTGCTATATGTGTGTAGCATCAACTAGGGAAATTCTAAGGATTACCAGATTGTAGAGATATCCTCCACCATAGTGGGTGCCTATCCCTACATTGTGAGGATTTCTCTACAATCCAGGGATCATAGTGCTTGCTCTAAGCGATGTGGGACAATCCATCCTTTCACACGCCTCCTCACGTGTAAGGCCAGTCATTCGGCCTAACACGTGGACCTACGTATGAGTGACACAATCAATCGGTCACGACAACGCCAATTATTCGGCAGGCCAGTCATTCGGCCTCAACCCCATGTACCGCAGGCCTAGTTCTGATACCATGTTAAATTCAAATCAAGTCTGCGGGCATCCAACTCAAAACCAATTGGAAATGAGTGAGGCCCTTCCATGTTATATTTCAGTCATATTGTGGGGAATGCGATGTGGGAAAATCAATCATTTCACATCTTAAAGAGTGCAGCCCTTTCTTCAATTAGAAATTGTTGGCCTTTTTCGAGTATGGTTTTCCAAGTTGCATAAATCCTACCGATATGGCTGCACTTACAGAGGATGTGCGTCTTCTGAACACAACAGACCCATTTGTAGAGGTTAGTGTTTCTGCCACAGGAGAACAAGTGCTTGCAACTGCAGGAGAGGTTTATCTAGAAAGATGCATAAAGGATTTGCAAGAGAGGTTTGCAAAAAAGATGAATGTCTCAAAATCCCTAGTATCCAGTTTCTTAGTAGAACATAGGTAAATAAGTGTGTATGGTTTTCAAGTTGGTTTATCTGGCAATCAAGTTATGTTCTCTAACTATAGTGCATATTGAAGTCCATGGGCGCTTAACTCACCTTGAAAAACCGGCTTACAAGGCTAGGGTTGTCCAAGACTTATATACTTCACATATCTAGGATATCAGGCGGTGTGTGACTATTTTCAACACTCCACCTCACACGGAGTCGAGGAAACAAGACCCTTCCTGGGCCAAACACAAATAAACGATACTTTCTCTGGGTCCAAGAACACCCTAATCGGGTCAATAAATTCCTTTACGAGGCTAAACAATGTCCACACACCACCCAAACACCCTTTCTGATACCATATTGAAGTCCATGCCTAACTCACCTTGAAAATCGGTTTACAAGGTTAAAATTGTCCAAATCTTATATACTTTACATATCAAGGATATTAGACGACATAAGACTATTCTCAACAATTTTGTGCTCATTCTCTTTACCCATTGCTTTGTTTTCCAAAATTATATTTACTTTTCTGGGTGTGGTGGATGTCATAAGCACTCACCATGTCGGAATTCATGCAAGGAGATGAGAATCTTGGTTGGTTTGTCCCATAAAATAAATGGTTATGAAATCATAAAAGGTGTTTTTCCCTTTTGTTTTCGATGGGTTGATGCACATAGTTTTCTCACCTTTTTTTTGCATGTATACAAATGTAAGATGAGTTTCCTAGTGGTTTCTGGCCTTAATGGAGGAAATCATGAAAGGTGTTTTCCATTTTTTACTTGGAAGGTCTACTGCTTTATGCCTATAAGATGATGCACATATGTCTTTGACGTGTGCAACCGATGAGCTAAAGACAGAATGTCGACAATATTGTAGATACAAATAATATCTAGGAAACGTATTACCATGCTAGCATTCATTGCTTGTGAAGAAGAAATCAAGTGGTTGGAACCGGGACGAAATCTATGTTGGACGGATACGCCTATAAAGTTGTCATAACCGTGTCGGACGCGCGATCGGATATGACACACGCCGGACACGCCATCATGTGTCTCATAAAATTCGACACTGGACACTTTGGGACACTTTCGAAAACACTATAAATAAATCATATTAGTTTCAGACACTTCATAGACACTTTCGGACACTATAAATGAAGTAGTTTGGAAAATAAAAATTAATAAAATATGACGCAAATATTTTTCCTTTTTTAGTGAAATCGAAGCATCATTCATGAATCATATGCTCGTTATTTAAAAATATTAATTTCTTTTAATCAATAGTTAAGTATTTAAAAATAAGAACCATCATTTTAATGAAAAGATTGTTGTAAAAATAAGTATTAATATCTACGTATATAACGTGCCCCGTAACCTTCATTTTTCAGATTTGATGTGTTTCTCTAACTGTATTGTGTCGTAACCGTGTCACGTGTACGTGTTCATGCAACATAGGACGAAACCATTCTATATTCAACACGTGCATAAGGAAATGAAGCTTCGAGTAAATCTAGCAGTGTGGAAGTGTTGATGCGGTGCTGCCTGACCCGACAAACTGAGAAGCTCACTTAGGACATTCAAAAAAATTCAGTGACTAGGAGTTGGGTTTATAAGCATTTATGTAAGTTTGTTCTCTCAAATAAAATATCTTGTAATTGTTACTTATTCAATCAGTGAAAAATATATCTAAAATTTCTGCCTTGGATGTGAGTCTAATGTACCCAAGTTATTTCCTCCATGTTCAATTCTTTATTTACTTTGATCTAGACCTATTATGTACCTTAATGATCAAATTTAATCTAAGGGCAAGGATGATCAAATTTCTTCTCTTTCATTCTAATGTGTCCAATCAACAACCGATATCCAATCATGCCGTTATCACTAAACCCGAAAATAACTGATCTAATTTACTACTCCCTCCGTCCCTCTAAAATAGGCGGAAAAGCAAAAATCTCTTTGATTAAGAAATTATCTTGAATTCCTACATATCCATCTACTTTCCTGTTTTACCCTTTGTCTAATTCTTAACACAATCTCCTATGTATAATTAATAAGGGTTTTAGGTGGAAAAAACCATCTTGGAATTGTAAATTCGCCTATCTAATGGGACTACAAAAATTTGAAACTCCGCCTATTTTAGAGGGACGGAGGGAGTATTTTATCTGAGCTACCTTGACTAATTGGATAAAAGACTAAACATACTAAAATGGTATATGAAAATACTCTCCCTTTTTAAGACTAAGCCTTATGGGGCTACTAGTTGGGTACTAGATTCACCAAAAGCGTGGTCTAAAGTAGTAGTACTACTTCTCTCTCCTAGCATTTGGTAGTAGTTCAAGTAGTAGCTACTACGGAAACGCAGAACGGTTCAGCGCTGAAAAAGCGAGAAAACGCTGAATGGTTCAGCGCTGAGCGCTGAATGGTTCAGCGTTTTCCTTCAGCGCTGAACGGTTCAGCGTAAAATAACTTTTCCGAGTTTGACCTTTTTTTTTCATACACCCAGTTGACACCTTCAGCAATATATCGTGTTTCTAGCTCTGTTTTCTCACACTCACGTTACACCACCAATTTACAAACACCGGTTATGCAAAAATGAACAAATTTCATACCAACAAATTCAGAAAACAAATACAAGTTGCACCATATGTAAATTAAAAGATAAATTTTCATTAATAACTTAAAGGATTACATTAAAATTTAAATCCGCTCATTCGAGTAATGTGTTCACTACACTTTTTAGGAGAAAATTACGAATGAGTATTCCCCAAAGGAATAATTACATTGAAATTTAAATTCTACTTCTAATTTAAACATAACAATTACTCATAAATCATTCCTCAGGAGCCAAGCCATGACGGATCAGTATCTCGTTCCTCCATAATTTGTAGAGGGGACGTTCAGCTTCTGGTACTTGATTGAGAGGTGTGCGAAGGATTTTCATATCAGCTTCTCTTTGCTTTGTTTGCGCTGAACCGTTCAGCGCTTTGACCTGGTGTTGACGGTCAAGCGCTGAACCATTCAGCGTTATTCGAAAACGCGGAATGGTTCAGCGCTGAGCGCTGAATGGTTCAGCGACTGGACGTCCAATCTCTCCACGCCATAAGACCACCCTCCCTTACTATCTGACGTGGCTGTCCAGTCTAGTATACTAGACTGGACACCATAAGACTAAGCCTAAAGATCCTTGTCCTCAAGAATGAAGGTAGAAAAATGAAAACGAATGTGAGTGACATTTTCCCAAGTAGCATCTTCAAGTGGAAAGCTTGTCCTTAGAAGTGAGGAACATAGACACCAGTTCGAGAGTAGTACGAGAATTAAAAACAACAACATGTTCTACAATGAACTGCCATTTTGATCCACCAGTGGTAGCTAGTGAGGGAGAAGTCTCAGCTCTAGCACCGATCTTTTTCTTGAGCTGGAAAACATGGAAAACAAGGTGATTCCATGGCCAATAAAAAGCTTTAACTGGTAAGCAACAACTCTTATCTTTTGTATCACCTTAAAAGGACCAAAATACTCGGAGAGGGAGATTGATTTTTTTTGTTAGAGCAACAGATGACTGTGTATCCTTTTTTATCTGAATAGAGCTTCATTATCTAATGTGCCTTAACTACATTATATTTATTTGATCTAAAAAAACCACATCATATTTAAGTAATTGAAGCATGTGGTCTCTCTCTTGTAAATAATATTGCCATGAAGTAATTGTTTACAAGGGAAAGGCCAAGTGTGGAGGTTGGTAGCTAGCCATAGAAAGTCTGAAATAGGGTCATCTTGAAACTAGTATGGTGGTTGGTGACACCATTCAACACGAGAAAGCTAGTTGAGCTACTGTTTGGGTTTGGTATGCATCTTAAATACTGTTCCAGAGAAGCATCAGTTCTTTTAGCCTGCCCATCAGTTTGAGGGTGATAAGAAGTGTTGTGACGAGGGTTAGTGCCTAATGACATGAAGAGTTCCTGCCAAAATTGACTTACAAAAATCTTGTCCTTGTTAGCAACTACAGTATGAGGAAGACCGTGTATAATTTAAAAATGTGGCACAAATAATTCCTTGGCTACTGTATGGGTAACTCAATGTGACGAGGTGGTTGTATTTGTTGAGTCTATCCACCACTACTAGAATGATTTATTTTTTTATTGGATAGAGGCATACCTTCGATAAAATCCATATAAATGAGTTTTCATGCTTCATTAAGTACGTGAAGAAGTTGCAAAAGGCCAGCTGGAAGAGAGTGGTCACCCTTAGGCCGCTTCCTATGGGACACCAAAAACCCAAATTAAGGGTGTTTTCACCGGCTATGGACCTAGCAAACACCTGTTTTTGCAACTTTGCAACGTCAGATGGAAATAGTATCGTCGATGGAAATTCCATTGACAAATACAAAAAGTGTCGAGGTCGATAGAATTTCTATCGACGATGGAATTTCCATCGATATAGATGTACAGCTCAGATTTGATAAAGCCTATATATACCCTCATTTGTAAGCTTATCAACACACACATTTGCAACATTTGTAGTGGTTTTCTCAGATCTACCACAATTGCGCACTCCGCTATCTATTTGTTTGCGTTGGACACACCCTCCGCTGTGCACACCTTCTATATGGCACGCGGCAAAGCAAAAAACAAGGGAAAACAAGCTGCTACTCAATCTACTCAATATGATCCTGAAGTGTACGATGAGGATAGTCAAGAAATGGGAGAAAGAAATGATGGGAGAGGAAGCCGCGGGCAATCTTTTACCGTATCTGAGGACATGATCATATGTTCTAACTATGTCCGCTTTACTGAAAATCCGATTACCGGTGTTCATCAAGATAGGGCAACACTCTGGGGGAGCATCTATGACCAGTTCGAGCAGGAGACAATGAATGTCACTTGCCGTACTGAAGTTTCTTTGTGCAACCACTTCGTCACCATCAACGCACAGGTGCAACTCTTTGTTGCCGCCATTGTGCAGGCTGAACGTCGAAGACAAATTGGGGAGGGTGACACGGACGTCGAACGGAGGTGTCGCGAGGCCTGGAAGAGAGAGCACGGGAAACCATTTGCCTACGAGGAGTGTTACCATATCTTGAAAGTGCTGCCTAAGTACGACCCAAAGATGCTTCTCCAGATGAAGTCGGTTTCTAAAGCTTCACCGTACAATCAAGGTTCGCCTCACTCCCAGAAGTCTCCATCCTCGCCCTTTGCGTCCCAGTTTCCCTCACAGACGGGGTCACAAGGTGCAGGAGGCAGTGGAGGCAGTGGTGGCAGTGGAGGCAATGGAGGAGGGATCACGACTGAGAAGGCGTCCGCAAATGCCCTGAAGTTCCAGCTGTTGTGTGGTAGGAACCAGGCCAAGAAGCTACGACAAGCAAAGGCTGATGCTGCTGTTGAAGGGAAAGGCTTCAACATGGATACCTACACTGCCCACCTCAAGGAAACTTCCAAGGAACGATTGGCTGAACGCAGGGTTCTGACAGGTGAACTTAAAAAAAGTCGCCTCTCACAGGAGAAGTATGTGCATAACCATGATAAGCATAAGATCATGAATGCCAATACCTCTAACATGAATGATGAACAACTGTACATCTGGAAGATGGACTTCGAGCGGATCAAATGACAGATGGAGGCGACTTGCCGCTCTTGAGTCTGACGTTCAAGGAGCAGCTCCTATCCCATTCGTAAATGCCGATAATGCATCTGACGTTGAAGCGGAGGAGGTCAGTCCTTGGGCGGACGAGTAGCATCTCCATCATCATTATCATTCATGGGGAGTGGGGGGTCGCATCGGTAAGGGTATCAGCATCAGAGTCGGAATCAATTTCCTGCAGCATTTGAAGAACTCTTTTTTGATAAGAATCAAAATCAATCATTCTTCTTTGCATCTCTTCATCAGAAGAGTCCGAAGAATCATGTTCATACTCCATTGAGTCAGAAAAAAAATTAGATTCAGAAACTGTTGATTGCAGAGGAGTAAAATTGTGTTTGATGTGACAAATGTGATGAAGAATGTGAAGAACAAAACGTTTTGGGGTGCATTAAATAGGCGCTTCGAATTGAACCGTTGGATTGGAGCGACATCTGATCGATGGAAAAAGCATCGTCGATGGAAATTCCATCGACATCGATGGAAATTGTATCGACGTCGATGGAATTTCCATCGACGGTTGTTTTTCCATCTGTCGATGCTTTTTCCATCGATACCCACTGCCCCATTTTGACTTTGCTAGTCCACGTTGGATTGAAAAGGGGAGGATTTACTAGGTTCCATTGGAACCGACCTTATTGCTTTAACAAGTGTCACAAATGGAAACAAACTGGAAGATATCTTGTTTCATTATCGGCCAATAGAAGTAAGACGTGGCCCTATTGTGTGTGCCTAACATTCCTTAATTACCACTTATAGTTGATGAAGAAACTAAATGGATAATATAGTTTCTAACACTCTTACTAAAACAATGTAGGGTCTGGATATGTAACTCAGAGTATCATTGATGAGAAAAAGGTGCACATATGTAGAGAGGACTAACAAATGAACAATGCGTCGTTGAACTATAGCATCGTTAATGTAACTGCCAATACTATCTTGAGCCCATTGAGGTTGTACAATTGGCAGTGTTATGCATTCCGAAGTGTCATGAAGAAGACTGGACAAAGTATCTGCAGCTTTATAATCAATGCCCTTTTCGTATTTGATGACATATATAGTGAAA
Organism: Papaver nudicaule; assembly: GCA_023529015.1. Taxonomy (NCBI): domain Eukaryota; kingdom Viridiplantae; phylum Streptophyta; class Magnoliopsida; order Ranunculales; family Papaveraceae; genus Papaver; species Papaver nudicaule. The sequence goes on along the minus strand of JAJJMA010019771.1, from coordinate 90,478 downwards.
AGGTAGGGGTACCGAAATACAACCAACTTTTCATTTGGGCTCGTGAGACTTATGGTCAGATCTGGACGATCTCAAAAATCAATATCCAGACCTGTTAACCTGAGTTTGGATCTCAAAGGATCAGTCCGACACAAGACAAGGTCTTGGTAAATCAAATGGATGGATTGGGGACAACGATCAGGTTTATTAATAACGTACTTCTTGTGTTTGCTTTAATTATATAATCAGAGAATACAATGCGGAAAGTAAAGCACACAAGACACCGGAGATTTTTTTAACGAGGAAACTACGACCTGTAGAAAAGCCTCGGGACCTCGTCCAGAAAAGCAACTAGTTACTTGTTCCACAAGTTTAGCAAGTGCCCGTGTAAAACGAACCCGTTACTTAACTTGCACACAAAGAAACCTAGATTTATCTCAATTGGAAATCTTTATCATTTATCTGCCAAGTGTTTTGTTAGCTCAAAAACACTTCAAGAATGATATCCAACATACCAGAGATATTCTTTATTTTATTGACACATTAAGAACCGTTAGATGGACCACAGAAGATATTTCGTGATAACCAAGTCCAACTAAGAGATAAAGGAGTCAGAGTTTAACCCGTGTGAAAATCCCAGAGAATATTCACTTTGGCCGGTTCACAAACCGTCCATCTGAATCACGACCAAATGCATCGAATATGAGGTTCACGTACTAGTACGCGTACAAATTGACGATTTGGAACTCAGGAAAAATTCCCAAGTCACTGTTCACCGTACGGTTCGGGAACCGTCGTTTTCCAGATTAGGGTTTAACTTGGATCCGCTGGAAGTTCTGGACTAGGCCAGTACTTAGACGCGTTAGACGCCCTCAGCTATAATCCACTGGACTCTTGCTCAAGAGTACTCCTTTAGATTCACCCATATCCAACAAGTGATTTGCAAGCAAACCATTGCAATGGGCAAATGGTATCGAATCTATCTCATGCATTCTTGTAACCTTAGTATTTGCGGGAACGAATACCAACATAACACATGGTCATATAGACAAGAACACGATCTCAATCGCTATTAATATCACTACTAAAGTAGCCGACTATTTCGAAAGATAGAGAAAGTAGAATAGAAGAATTTCCATAAAAGACATAACTCCTACTAACTTTTGTCGATGAAGAATAAATGATGTCTTCTTTGTCTTCACAGTCTTCGTCTTCAAGGTCTTTACTACTTAGTCTATAACCCAATTCCGAAATCTAAACTCTAGTAGGCTAAATCAAGAATTGTGTTTTAACACCTAAAACTGACAACCAGCTTGACATACCAACGCTAGTGGGTTTGACCGGACAATGCCCTAACATATAGTTCATGCCCAACAACTTTATCAGCCATTGTTGTTGTAGTTGTTCCATGAAATTTTCATAATTTTGTGGTTAGTATGTATAAAAAATTGTTTACAAGACAAATAGTCTTTTTATTATTGCACTGCCATGAGAATGTCTAGTAATTCTTTCTCATATGTGTAGATAATGCCCACGTTTTGGGATCCAAAGCCTAACTAAAATAACCAATTGTTGTTTCCTTCTTACATTAAGATAACTCTCACACTAGTAGAGCAACCATGTTTTTCAAGGATGAACTTGGAAAAATATGGCAAAGCTGGCACTGATAGTATAACGTGTTAGAAAGTGGAAAATGCATGCAGATCAGCTGCCAGCTAGTGACCAGGAGAAGGATACCTTTCTTCTCATATATGTCAGTGGCTTGCTGATACCATAACCGTTTATGAATCTTCTATAGTATCATATAAGGCATAAAAATCTCCTTAATTTCTTGAGAGTAGTGTTACATAGGTGCAAGTTTATCTGGGCTAGCAACAACTCCTTCCGCAGTATTCAAATGTCAAAAATACTATAACTATGGTTGAAAAAAAACAACTAGTTTTCCTAGCAAACAATGAGTGATGTCTGAGCAACGAAAATACTGAGATAAATGCGAGAGATGACTTTCATGTATCTTACTATACATTAAGATATCATAAAAGAAAACCAAAAGAAAGTTTCTACGAAATGGCTGAAAAATGTCATTCATAAAGGCATGAAAAGTGGCAGGTGCATTAGTAAGGTCAAAAGACATTACTCCCATGAAAAGTTATAAATGTTGTTTTATCAACGTCAGGGACATGCATTTTAATTTAGCAGTAGCCACACTTGGCTTCAATTTTAGTAAAAATTAAATCTCTATACAATTCATCAGTAATAGGAATAAGAAACTTATATTTGGTGGTCATGTCATTCAACTTCCTATAGTCCACACAAAACCTCCACACTTTGTTGTATGGAATCTGGTCATCTTACTTACTATCGCTTTTGTTAAAATTTACTATTTGTTGTATGAGTTAACCATATTGGTTACTCTGTTTTTGTTGTTTTTGTTTCGAGTCCTTTTTGGATTGTAATTTTGTTACCTGTTGGCTTTAATGAAATATATTGATTGAGTAAAAAAAAAAAAAAACCTCCACGAGTTATCCTTTTTCTTCACCAAAAGATAGGAGATGCAAATGAACTGTGACTATCTTGTATCAGAGTAGTTTAAATCGGTAACGGCCGATTAAATCGCGATTAATCGCGAATCGCTACTTGGCCGATATGATTCACAAAAAATCACCGATTCCGATTTTGGGCGATTTACTAGGCCGTTTTACCGATTTTAGCCGATTTTCAATCAAAACGGGTCGCCGGTTTCCTAGGGGCATTTTTGGTTTTTTATCTAAGTAGGTTATAAAATTCGATTCACTACAAAAATTAGGTTTTTTTCGTTTCTCCTTTCTTCTTGAGTTTGATTTGGAGTGATTGCATGTTTAAGTTATGTTGTTTTATTTTGTTTTGAGCTTGGAACTTGTATTATTGAATTAATTTCTTTATGTTGAGTTGAACTTATTTAGTTTGAATTGTGTCTAAGTTAAACTTATTTGATTTTCATAGTATTGTTTTCTATTATTAGTGTTATATGATCAAGTATAGGAGCTATAGGTTATATAAATTTGAAATTGCAATATCTGATTTTTCAAACCGATTTTTTCCGATTTCCTCCCCCCAAGGTTTTCGCGAATCGCTCCAAGGGGTTCGACCGAGTCACCGATTTTACCGATTTAAACTACTTTGTCTTGTATGAGTCCGTAGATTAAAATAAATTGTACCAGTTGCTTCTGAACATAAGGGCACTTGTAGGGTCTTTGAGAAGTAGGTTCAGAGTTCTGTTTCAAGGTGATTAATACTCCCTCCGTTCCAATTTACTTGAGGGTTTTGGTTTTGATACACTTGCTTTACACTTGCTAAAATTGGTATTTTTTCACAATTTTTTTAACAACACCCAATAATTATATCTTCTACGTTACATTTCCAAACTCAAATGCATTGATTTTATTAAAAAAATTGTGAAAAAATACCAATTGTAGCAAGTGTAAAACAAGTGTATCAAAACCAAAACCCTCAAGTAAATTGGAACGGAGGGAGTAATTCAAGTCCCTACGAGAAGGTAAGGATGTAAGTTCAACAAATTCAGCAAAAAAATCCAGTAATGAAGAAACTGGATGAAGAATGGGATTTTAGTATACCCGAGGTGGCAAAAATTGACAAATAAGAGTAAGTATCTTACTCTTAATGAATTTTCCAATATATGCAAATCATGCTGAGAGAAGTATGTTTCCCTTCACAAATAAAAGTCTTAAATGCAAATTAACCAAAGCATCACCGAGTTGTTTTAACCAATCATCACCCAGAACCATGTCACACCCACCTAGTGGAAACTCTCAAGTCACGACAAAATTGATGTACATAGACTAGTTGAGGTTATAACACACACCTTTGTTGATGGTAGTGTCACCATTTATCCACCGTCACTAGCATGCGACCTGTAGGTTCAATGTAAAGTTGCAATTTCTCAACTGACCTTGCATATACAAAACTATGAACACACCATACTTCTTCTCCACTCTCTTCAGTAGATAAGGTGTCACATCCTCTTCAGCAGTTAACTAACATAAATAACAGTTGAGTCTTGCAAATATGGCCTAACTTGTACAACTCATCAGAGTTGTAACAGAATCCTTTATCTCTTCTAGCTTTCATTTGCACAGGGGTGAGTTTCTTGATAGGTGGTGTAGATGGTTCAATTCGAGTTGGTTTGGATATGTAATTAATGGTTTAGTTTAGGTGAAAGAAATTTGGTTTAGGAATGGAGGATAAAGTTGGCAACGATGGTTTATATAAAGAAGTTGAACTGCAAAAATGAATAATGATGGGTATAGGGTTTTGAAATTGCTTGGGTTTTGGTAGTTGCAAAGCAAATGTATCATGTTTTATCCTAGTAAGATAAAAATCCTCAGTATCAGTGTTGGGTTTGAAAAATTGAACAATAATGCATATTTCATCCTTTAAACCACTATTAAAACTAGGTGTGACACCTTTGTTGTTAGCCTTCGTAAAAGCCTTCAATGTATCATACCTCTCAAACCAATCTTCCATTATAGTGACCTGAGACAGCTTTTTAGAATTACCAACACTTTGCAACATCTTCAAATCGACAACGAACATCATTGACAAAAAATATCCTATCAATAACAGATTACCCTCTTGATAATCCAAAAACCATGGATCTATTGTACCGTCTGAAGAGATGCAAACATAACTTTCTTACAATCATTTAGCTTACGAAGTATAACGCTTATGTTTACGAACCCACAAACGAGGGTTAGTATCATCAAATCTAGGAAAACTGATTTTGGGGTTTCTCTAAAAAAAATACTTAAGTCCTTCTTAGATTTAGGGATGGTCTTGTAAACATCATTATTATATGAAAATCCTAAATTTTCAGAGGTAGAATCAGGAGATGCAAATAAGCGAAGATGGTAGAGTCCTATTACTTTGGCGGATATATACCTATAATTGCTAAAAATAGTAAACAACACACCCGAGTAACTAACACAAGTATCAAAGACAAAATATAACTGAAGATTTCGTTTTATTAATTATGAATAGCCTGACATCCCTTGCTAGGAGGCTAAGGGCCTATATTTGTATGAGATCATTGATGAAAGCTTTCTCAATGATCCAGTGTTTCAAGGTCGGACAACTAAGTTGGCTTACATAAAGGTGCTCCGGATAGCGGAGACCATCATGCGGTTATATAACTTCTAAGTTATCCTAAGTTGTTAGGCTTCGGGCCTTAAGAGGTGATGTTTCGGGCTAGATTGTATTCTTTGCACTTTATTTTCTAAGTACTCAAATGTTAAATGTATTCTTTGATATTATTTGAAAGAAGGTGTTACATAGTTGGGTTTAATTGGCCTTTCCTGAACTGATTTCTCCTGTAAGTTTTTCTATCAGCGGTTTCATTGTCTTCATCTGCGTCATTACTAGGCTGGTTAATTCTATGAGGCGGTCGTGCATTGCTCGTATTTTGAGGATTGATTTTTTCCGCTTCCTTCATCCGCTAGTTTCATGTATACTCATGTGTCTCACACTCCTTCCTCCATTTATCAACTTTATGCACCGTTTTGGTTGTTTGGTTCCTGCTAAATCTCTTGTTTCCATTGTTCCCGTGAATTCATTCATTTTTTGTTTCTTGCGATGTTTATCTTGGGTTGTTTTTTGTGTTTGTAGGTGTGATGCTGGTTTGATTTTTGATCTACTGGATTTTCACCAGACCACAAAGATCGAAGTTTGTGTTGCATGAAACATCTCCCACTGGCTTCTATGAAATAAAATCTCGTGTATTTTAGCTGAGCTAATTGACACAATATGATTTCTCCTAAAATGTCTTCGAAGCGATGGTTTTGATTTGAAGGTTTGAGTTTTACCTCTTGTTATATCTTTGATACTAGCTTCTCTGATTTGCAGACGGTGTTATTATTTTAACAAATCTACACACTTTAATGGAGCGGGGATGATGTGGATTCTGAACTTAGATACCAAAGTTACACATGCTATAAAGATTTTCACGGTTGCGCCAAGCAAATACCCATTTCTAGGTACGCTTTATGACCATAATACCTACGTGTTTCGGATGATAATAATTTAATTGTGAAAATATTTAAGGTGCGGTTTTGAAAATGCTTATTTCCTACAATGATGCAAAATATTATAACATCACTGGAAGAGATTTTTTTTTTGAAAGTTTTAGAAACGAGCTGCTCGAGATTTAACTGTGATATGTGGGTGAGTTTTCATGTACGTAATTCTCAAACAGAGAGCTCACAATAAAACTTCTCTTATAGTGATCTTTTTTAAAAAAAAATCGAAAAAGAAAAAAAAGCTTGCTTAAAGAACGAAGGCCATAATAGAAATTGTAAGTGAAGGAGCTGTAATTAACTGAAAGTAAAGAACTAGAAATGACTTAAAGTGGTAAAATATCTTGAGAGGACAAGTTCTTGAAAGTAATTAACTGAAATCTTGCAAATTGCTGAAAGAAAGCGGTAGAAGTGCGAGAATGTAAATAAAGATGTAAATAGTGCAGATATTTAAAAAGCTAATTTGCAAATAAAGCGGTAATGGTTTCGTAAAACAAGAACAACTAAATATCATCAATATTTTCCCGATTGCATAAAGGTTCTGATGTTTGTATTTTCTCGATATTTTGAAGAGCTATGGATTTTCATGAAGTGACCCAAACCGTAGTTTGTGCTTCACGAAATCGCTCTCACCCTCACCATTCTATGTGTGACTTTTGGTTTAGTGGAATTTATCGTCCACGTATGTCGGGGTTAAAATGTAATTGTTAGAAATATTAAACAATACACCCAAGTATATAAGACAAAGTAGAAGTTAAGATATCATCTTATTATTTATGATCATAACCTGGGATCCCTTGCTTGGACGTTAAGTAACTCTATTCATAAGGGAGCATTGAGGATAACTCCTTCAATGATCCCGAAAAAGCATGGGTACCGAAATACAACCAACTTTTCGTTTGGGCTCGTGAGTCTTATGGTAAGATATGAACGATCTAAAAAATCAATATCCAAATATATGTAACCAAAGTTAGGATCACAAGTGATCAGTCCCTAACGCAAGACAAGTCTTGGAGAATCCCTCGAAAGGATTTGAGACCAACTCTACGGTTATGATAACGTACTACTTGTGTTTGCTTTAATTATATAATCAGAGATATAATGCGGAAACTAAAGCACACAAGACACCAAAGATTTTTTAACGAGGAAACTACAATCTAGTAGAAAAACCTCGGACCTCGTCCAGTTTGAACACCACACAGTACTAACTGTCTACAAACGCTAGCCTACTATAAGACTTAGGTATGGGATGTAGCAGAGACCAACTCCAGCCCTCCAAGCGAATTGGCTACTATCGCACTCCTTACGTCTCTAGATCCGCCATAGATCGTCACGCACTTGATTCCCCTAGCTGATGTACTTCACATGCCCAGGAGTTTCTTTAACCGCTGTTAAAGGCTTATTGACAATTCCGGCTTTGCAACCTCAATTATCAATTGTATGTTTCGAACTGTCCTCTTCAGTTTAATAAACACAAAGTTAATTCCTTCAGATTGCTCCAGGTCATACGAAAATCTACTTACAAGCAGGGGCTGATAAGTAAACCAAGTAAACTATGCCCAACTTGTCTCTACCTCATCTTTGAAAGAATCACTTAAGAGACTTACACAACTTGAGCTAACTAGGTCTTATAACAGCGTGTGCAGCCGTACGTTGCTGCAGTTAAAACCCTGTAGTCCCGTTGTCAGTTCTTGAATGGCCTTATTGCAGAAGAGAATGACCGTAGAATAAACAAAAACGTGATCAGACAACCAAGGTAACAGGTTAATCCGATAAATACCACAAAGGCAAATATCTCCCACTTGTGCTTCCCAACTCTCTAGAGAAGTCTTTATAGTCCTTAGGTAAATCCCACAGAGGAACTGCTACCTAATAGAGGATGACTACCACAACAAGCTTACACCGAAGTGCAAAGAGTTTACAATCAATTCCACAGAGAAATTTCATGTATGCTTGATGCTTGTGGTTTTCGTTCTTTAACCCTCTATTTATAGCTCTCAAAAAGATAGGTTGCTTTGAGATAAAGCAACAAATTACTTGTGCTACAAGTTAGCTAGTGCCTGTGTAAAGCGAACCCGTGCAAAGAAACCCTAGGTTAATCTCATTTGGAAATCTTTTATCATTTATCTACCAAGTGGTTGTTAGCTCTTAACCACTTCAAGATAGAGATCCAATGAAAATGAGAACACCATAATCTTATTGACTCATTAAGATTCTTTAGATAGACCACATAAGATATTCTGATAAGGCTTAAGTCCAACTAAGAGATAAGGAGTTATATAGTTAAATCCCGCGTAATTATCTCGAAGATAACCACCAGACGGTTCGCAAACCGACTGGACTTGGAATCTAGGCCAAATACATCGAATATGTTGTTCACGTACTGATAGGTGCATAAAACACCTTAATATCATCAATTGATTATGCTTTCTTTGATATTTTTCTTGTGAAATACATTGCATTACTCTTGTTTTCTATTGTGTAGCGTTTATTAGGTTTAATCATCCAAAAAGAGCTTAAAAAGTGCTAAAAGGTGCGAGGACCAAAGAGCAAAAAGAGAAGAAAAGGCCAAAGACCAGGTTTTACTCACTCAAATGAGGATTTTCTTGGTTCTATCTTGAAGAGAATTGAAAGACGAAGCCAATGGCGAAAGAATCAAGTCATTCCGAGTTCGGATGAAGAAGATAGCGAAAAGTAGTGAGAGGAAAATATGGACGTCAGTAGAAACTAATCGAAAATAAGGGCTGAATCATAAATATGAAGAAGTTTAGGGATCTGAAATTGAAGGCCGAATTACTGGAGCACCCGTGATGAAGTACTCAGGGCAGCTGTCGAAAATGTCAGACTAAAGTCAGACTTTGGATCGGGGCAGCCAATTTCATTATTAACCTAAAATCATCGAATTCAGACAACCAATTCTTTATTTCCTAATTTTCTAATCTTCAGGTCGCTGAACCAAGGCATCCTTGCCAACCATGGTTCAGATGGGTTTTAACAACAGATTCACGAGATGAAACAGAAGAGAACAGGAAGAAGAAAGGTGGAAACGAGTTAGAGAAGGACTTGGGTTCAAGTCTCTACATCGGGTTTTAGCACAGATATGTAACAGAAAAGAAGGAGAGAGTTTCTGTTGTTGGTTGTTTACAGAGATGAATGGGTGCTACTGTTTCTGTCTGAATGGTTTTGTGTGTGTCAATGCCTACAAGGAAGGAGCTGTGTTAGTTAAGAAAACCAACTTATGTCATCAAAACCTAATGAGAACAACGCACCCAACGTGTTTGAATAAAGGCTTGATTGAGCAGTTCTTGAGCCAAGACGTTACAAGGAAAATCATGGACTGTGTGGGTGGTTTCAAAGGGTTAGATAATCTGTTTAGAGCCAAGAAAGAATTGAAGAAGAGAAGATGGATATTTGGGTTGTGGATGGATTCGAGTTTTGGAGTTGCCAAGGAATATGAGTTGAGTTCGCAAACAGGAAGAAAAGAAGTTTAAACTGTCGGTTTTCCAAAACTGACAGTTACACATAGAAATGGGCCGGAATTTCACAGTGAGTGCAAGCCCACTTCGCTGATTTCTGGGCTTCTACAGTTTTAGTTTTGTGGCGAGTTTGGACACATATCAAATTGGACGTGATTTTCCTGTGCAGCGGTGAGTTTGAGGCGGTAGC
>JAJJMA010019771.1:32208-55765 GCA_023529015.1 Papaver nudicaule | reverse complement strand
TCCAACTATAGTTCCATCGTCTAGATACCACGCATGTAAATCGAGGGTACAAAAAGTAGTAATCCTTTTCACTAGGGGATGAAGAGCAAGAGCAAAGAGTAAAGGCCCCAAAGGATCCCCCTGTTGAACTCCTTGCGCTGATGAGAGAATGGAATCGCCAAAATACAATCTGGCAGGATTAGAATAACAAAACTCAACCCACATTGAAATGGAAGGACACATTTTCCTAACCTCCTCGATGATAACAGTTCTGTCTACAAGATTAAAGGCATTGGAGAAATCAATGAGAAGCATAAACATATTACTTTGCTTGCCTTTCGACTCCAAAATCCTGTTAACCCCCTCCTGGTTTTAGTAAACCTCCAATGCAGCTGCAGCCAATTTAGACACAAGCCTCCTCCATATTGTACCTACTGCAATTGGCCGTAAACCCCCTCCTGGTTTTAGTAAAGGCGTAAGAGGAGCACTTAATTGCAATGTACTCCCCTAAAACAGACGGACACCTCCCAGCCAGCCACAGATTAACCACCCCTGTGATAGAAGTTAAGAGATCCTCGGCGACTGCTTATGCAGCACCACTAAGAGCATCTAAAAGATGCTGAGCCCGTAAGCCATCCCTTCCACACGAAGTACCCTTAGGAAAACTCTTCAATCCCTTTAAAACAGCCTCTTTGTCAACAGAAATAGCAGCACAGTTAACAGATTCTGAAGGGATAAGAGGGAGAGGGGCCTGCGGGTGTTTACTCTTTAGTTCATGAAGAGTGTCCTCATTGAAAGGAGCAACACCATTGGAGGATAAAACACGAACAGCTGCTGCATAATGCCCAAAACCCAACTTCTTACGGCAAGCATTTACATTACTGCTGTCTCTTTTTTTCTTGGCCTGCTGTTTACATTCTAATTCCTGCAAGGTAGGCTCAAGCAATTTGTTAGCCAAATAAACACAACCAGAAGGTTCTCTCCATCTCGACAAAGCTTGATTAATAGAGGCAATTTGCAAACGCTTCCTATTTCCCGACCTTTCTTCTAAAGAGCCATTAGGAGAAAAAACATTGAGAGTGCAAGTGGGTAGTAGAAGCAACTGCACCCAAGAAGAAACATCCATGGGGTCTAGTAAAACCTTGTCTAGGGAAGCCTTAAGGGTTCTAGAAAAATTTAACCTGCAAGGCGGAGGAATACTAGAAACTGTGAGAGCCTTCTTCTTGAAAACTGAATCTAGCAGCTTAACAGAAAGACCCACACAAATGTCGACATTGTCTACAATTGGAGGCCTGTCAACTCCATGGATAAGAAAAGATGCACTACCACTATCATCTACCTGAGGGCCAGCAATTGCCTCACCCGAATGTAAAGCACATGATTTCTTCCAAACATGCAAACGCATACACCTAACATACAACCACATTTGTAGCTGCATCAAAACATTTTCCCAAGCACCAAAAATTTCAGGATTGCTGCTGATTCTAAGACGACACGCTTCTATCTTGGCATCAGAAGTAAGGTGCCTGGTCCTTAAGTGATTAGCAAAAGAGCACTTCGCCATACCCCTACTAAAGCCATTACGACAATCATCAAATTCCCTGAAAGGACAATGAATCCTTTCACCCTGTGAACTACCTATGGGAGAAGAATAAGACGGTGAACCAACCACCATTTCTGAAGAGTTTACATCCATGACTGCAAACAACCCCCCATCCGTACTACTGCCAATCCCATCACCCATTAAGAAACAGTTTTATCCCGTGAGGAAACCTCATCTAGATTTCCTTGATTAACATCAGAATACCCGGAACTGCTAGAACTCTCAGATACCTCTTTCCCGGCTTCGATATTGGTGAATCTCTCCTTGTATTTAATGAGAAGTTCCTGTATAAGAGTTGACGCTTGCTGCTCATCCTCTCTTCTTATGTTTCCTAATCTTCCACAAAGCTCAAAAACCAATTTCGAAGTCGATAAAATCACTTCCATGGAGTCTATTTTCTTATCTTGCAGGTTAACCAAGTCAATCACAATCTGGTTGTTAACAACTGTGAAAAGATTACCCGTGGCCGAGATTTGTAGAGGCTCAACCTGGAGCACATCCTGCAAGCCAGAAACAGAAAGTTGTTGGTCATGATTTGTAAGCACATCACTCTGCACTAAGGCCGCTGCAGACAATGGCTTTTGGCCCAAAACTATTATTGTCATCCCCCTCACCTGACAATACAGTCGTCTCCAAGCCATTCCCAAAATCACTCACAAAATCACTCTCTCCACTCACATTGAAACTTTGGACAACATCCTCTTTCCTCAATTCTAACTGTAAAGTGGGCATAGGCCTTTCATCCGAGTTTCCTCCAACAGCTTGAAACTGGAACACCTCATGAGATTGTGAGAGTAATAAATTGCCATCTCCCAGATCACTCTCTCCACCTCCATGAGACAAAGTCACTTCCTCTACAACTAATGGCTCATGAGAAGTGGGCATAGGCTTTACAGTAAAGGTTTCAGTCCCTTGGACCTGAAAGTTACCAACCTCATGAACTGGACATCCCTTATCAACATCAGTTGGCCCTCCCTCAACTCCAACATGACCCTGACAAGAGGATGAAGGCAATGAGCCAAGACTCGCAGCCGGTGATAGAACAGTGGATGGGCTAATATCAGGTGTCGTTTTTTCCTTTTCACCGTAGCCCACCCTGTCATTAACCAAAACACACTTGACATTATTGGCGGCCAAAAATACTGAGTCTTTAGAGTTTGAAATATACTCAAGTTCAAAAGCTTCAATTAGCTTCTGATACTCCGTCAATGACGGCTTGTATTTTGGTAAGAAATCAAAATCCCATTCCAAAGTTGTTAGCCACTTATGACCGCAATAATCTACCACCATAACTGCAGGAATATCCGAGAAAGATCCTTTGACTGTTATTCTAAAAAAATTAGGGTTTTGAAATTTCAACGTAGCAACGTCAACCTCACCCAATCCCCCAAGTTCTCCTCCAATGGATTTGAACAATGAATATGACCATTTATCTTTAGGAATCCCCCTAATCTTAATCCACTTGAAGAGGCCAGCCATCTTCTCTAATGGAATGATTCTACCCTGGCCATTGTCATGCACAACATGCTTGGACTGCGAAGTATAGTCATGTACCTTATACGGACATCTAGCCACATGTACCTTAGTGTTCTTAACTGTCATGTTTTTGGAGTCCATAGACTGTTCCAATGCTCTTCTTTGACCTCAAAGTTAGCTGTATAATCATCAATAATCATAAACTCAATATAATGAGTCCAATGCAGATTGAGCTTCATGGACCGTGCTACCTCTGACCACTTCATCTTCCTTGAAAGCTTCACTTGTCCATGCTTTGTACTTCCACCTTTAGCCTCCTTGTACAGGGCTGGAAAATCACCCATGACTGGTAACTTTTGCCTTCTTCTGAACCTATCCAGAATAAAAATGAACTCTGATCTTAATGTAGCCAAACAAGAATGATTATGCCCACAAGGAACACAAATAGCATATGATTTCTCCTTGTCTCCTCTCCTCACTCATGAGATACGCAAGTATTCTCCGCCATCATTGTTTCGGATCTCCATCAAATATGAGGCTTCCCCTTCTCTTTTAGGCCACTTCGATTGTGCCTGCTTTCCACCTCTGATATCTCCCAAGATTTGTATCATCCACAAGCTAACGTCTTCAGAAAAACAGATCCATGAGATGAACCCATTCCTTTTCTTCTCCTCCAAGCGAATCACTTCTATGCTACCCACTGTATCTAAAGATGCTATAAAAAACCTTCTCTCTAAATTAAAACTACGATCTACCTTATTACCTGTGTTCATGATAACGATTTGTTGATTAACTAGCAATCTCCATCATCAATAGTCGAGGAAGATCTTTTTGACACATCAAATCTGTCGTAGTAACCCAGATCTAAAATATTAACTAAAGACTAGTTCTTCTTTATCCAAGCAGATGAGTGTCTATTGAGTAAGACGCGAATATGTACATAATACATATGCTCTCAATAGTTTGTTATAAATAAGCAGTATAAATTGTGAGATATAAATTTTTCTTTCTTTTATCGGTAAAGAATTTGGTGGCAATAGGTTTCGAACTCCAATCATTTATCATTGGTATCGTCACTCAACAACTTAACCGCTGTGCTATAATAACATCCGCATCCAAATTATTTTAGTTATTTAACTTGGCAACTTGTGATAACATCCAAATGCCATATGCATCAAAAGAGGCAGAGGCAAGCCAACTTCAGCCAAAAACAAATTAAAAACGAAAAGTCATTAAAAAAAGCCCACTAAATACATTTCCACCTAAAGGTGGGGGTGAATGTCTATGCTTTATAATGTTGAACTGTTGATGACCCTCATGTTCCCAATATTGTGCCTAACCTGGGCCCCTTGTTTCTTCAGGTGACTAGTTCCAAACAAGTGATACTTCGTTTGGTGTAAGCTTTGTATAGTCTATTGAATGTCATTGCATCTTTTTGTTTCTTTGATATAATTGGGGTCGATGATGACATAAGTAAGAGCTAATAAATTTTTTAATACGAAGTAAGAGCTTATAACTTACTAAACCCAACTCAGGTATGCTAGAATATGATTTACTTATTTTTGTTCATGGGCGAATTAGGCATGTTAAAAAATGATATGATCCTACCGGGTGAAGTCAACATAGATGTTCTGTAATTCAATGATAAACATGTCATCACGCCTATAAAATCATTCATTACCGAATGAATGTGCTACTCGCTCGCAAAGTCACTGGTGCATATGGAATGCGAAAATATATTACATAGTCCTATTCGGTCAAGTTAACAGAGATGTTCAGAGACGGACCTATGTACCTTAAAAAAAAAAAAAAAAAAAAGACAGACCTATGAGAGGGTTAAGCTTGGCTTTAGCTCTGCCAACCCTCCAAGTCCCGAAGACTAATTTTTCATTTTTTTATATTTTTTTTTTTTTTTTTTGGATCGGTTAAAGAGGAAATTCATTGAAAAAGAGGTACTTAAGAGGGGTACCTCAACCCAATGAATACAAATCAAAAAAGAGAAATAAAAAAGGGAGCTGAAGGCAAAACGGCAACCCAAAAAAACTACACGAAAAGATCATGACGACCTAAAGAAAGAGTCCCAAAGTGCTATCACCACACTTGCCGTTAGATCTAGCATCTTTATGTTGGATTCGGCCCAAAAGAAAGCATGGAGTTTGATATCTCTAACGAGGCTTGCCAAGTTTTTCTTTTTGTTATCGAAGACTCTTGCATTTCGCTCTCTCCAAATACACCACCAAATTGCAACCGGAATATTATTCCATATTCGACTTAGTCTTTCATCTCCCCAATTAAATTTCCAAGACTTCACCGTCGTGGTGACATTTGGATCATAAGTCCACCGGAAACGACAACCAGCAACAAAATTGCAACCGGAATATTATTTCATTTTAATCTTAGCTGTTAGCCCGGTTCAAAAACAAATCTTACAGCCCCGTGGGTCCGTCACTCGAGGTGTTGCTGAAAAATAAGAAAACCGAAGCTGCAGAGAGCAGAGATGTTCACTTCCTCAACAACAATTAAGTGCTAACTACAAAAGTGTCTCAACTCTCAAGTGATATATGCACCTATCAAATTGCACTTTTTGTGTGAAAAAAACAGCACAATGAACAAAAATGGGCACCCAAAAATATCTCAACGCATGATTTTAAAATATATATCTTGATACTAATTCCTTCACTGTTACGTTGTACTTGTATCTATCCATATATATCATCATCACAACGGTTACACTGAAATCAACACAAAAAGCTTCACTAAAACACTAATAACAAAGAAAAAGAGGAGTTTCAATACAAGAGAGAAAAATTAAAACTCCACGAAAGGAAAAGAAAAGGAAAAAAGTTTCTTTTTCGTTCAACTTTTCTTGTTCTCTTTGCTTTTAAAGTCACTAAACTTGTCGAGGATCAACAAATATAGAAATACCAGGTGGTGATTTAGTCCAATCTCCAATAGACCCATCACTATAATCTTCACCCAATCTCTTAATACACCAAAGATCTTCTTCTAAAGATAATCTCTTCCAATTTGGGATCCCCAACCTTAATGGTTCACAACTTGATACCTCTGTGGCTACTACACCACACCCACTTTCTTTGGCCAGATTGTGGGCGAACCCGCATAATCCTTTCATCAATTTCACGGATTCCAGTCCTTCTCCGCCTAGCCCGTACAAGAAATGCGTTCCAAATGGCCTGAACAATTGAGGCACGGATGGTATGCCCAACCAGGGGAACGCCCTATCCATTATTCTTGTCGTCTTTGCTAAAGCACGCCTTGTTCGTGATGCACCCCGGACTTCTAACATGAATACTTCTTTTGTATTCCATATGCTAAGTATGGACCATGACTCAGGTGGATTACACAAGAATTTATCGACCCCAGGCCATGATCCAGATGGAAACGTGCCGTGCGGAACGGCCAAATAGGTTCCGAGGTTCAGTCTGTTGTTGAGAATTGAGTTTATGTCACGGGGAAAAAACTCAGTTGTCGAGAACCGAGCTAAGTATAGTTTCTCAGCTTCAGATGTTGATAGACGAAAGATTTGGATCCTTTTTGAGATCCGGATACGATGAGCAAATACGGGTTGGACTAATACAGATGGTACTCGAAACTTTGAATACCCACATCGTTCTGTAAAGAGCTTAACCGAAGCTTCGTTGTCTTTCTCAGTCGCCATGTAAGAGTATTCAGCACCATTTTCCCCGAACCAGTTTTCTAGTTGGTTGACCAGCTTAAACCCGATGCCCATTCGCCTGAAACCGGAAGAAAAAAACACTTATAAATAACAGCTACTTTGAGTATCTATTCTAAAAGGATAATAATACAGCCCACTTTTTCTTACACTCTAGTTACATCAGATTCTATGGCCCACAATATGATGATCATGAAATCATTGCTTTTTCAGTATTAAAAACATGTCAACCGAAGGATATTCTGATTCAGATGCCGATCAAAAAATAATGGTGCATTAGATCATCACAGTATGGGTCCCAGCATGTGTAAACAGAGTGTAAGTAAAAGTGGATTGTGTAAGTTTTATGGAAAGAAGGGTTTAAGTTTGTGAGCAAGAATGAAAAGGACTCAAGGAGTACCTGTGAGAAGAAGAAACCCGCAATCCCAAGATATATGCGAGTTTAGTATACACAGGAACGAACTTATTGCCTTGAATATTGCTGCTGATAATATCATTTCCGTTACCATTTTTACCATTCCTAGAAAGTTTTTTACCACATGTAACAGTTTTGATACAACCTCTAATTAGACCCACTATCTCTTTTTGATCATTATCAATCTCCATTTCAGCTACCTGATATAGAAAGAAACTAGTTAACTACAAAAGAAAAGTACTCAACAACATACTCCTCCTGCATTGAACAAAATGAAAAAACAGTACTGGTAATAAAATGATGGAACTTTAGAAAAAAGAAAAAGTGATGTTTACCAGCATGAGAAAAGTAGGAGAATGGCGAATTCGAGAAATAGGGTCACCTAAATCATCTGTATAGAGAGAAGTTTCACCATTAGAAGGACCAACTTCACATTTTCTTTCCATTTCTTGTACATTTAACTTATCTTTTTCTTCATCATACTCTCTAATTACTATCACTCTTTCTTGTTTATTATGCAACATCTTCTTCATCATCATCAAATCACCCCAACCCATCATTTCATCCATTAATTAGATGTAATAACAAGTACACAACGAAAACTAATGAACTCAACTTAAAACTGAATTTCTCTTGCTCTTTGAGTACTCCTTATGGTCTGTTAAGTTACAGTGGACTATGAAAAGTGGGAGTGAGGAAGGAGTTTAAATAGAAGATTATCCAAGAGAGATTGGGGTGAGGGTTTGGGGTT
Source organism: Papaver nudicaule (assembly GCA_023529015.1). Classification (NCBI taxonomy): domain Eukaryota; kingdom Viridiplantae; phylum Streptophyta; class Magnoliopsida; order Ranunculales; family Papaveraceae; genus Papaver; species Papaver nudicaule. The sequence continues at coordinate 47,847 of JAJJMA010019771.1, read as the reverse complement.
GTTTGGGGTGTGGTGTGGTGGGGTGGATTAAACTGATGCAGAAGAAGATGATGATGGTGCAGCCATTCCAAGAGCAACTTATTAGTTTCAAGTTTAAACTTAATTTGAATCACGTGTAGAGAAAGCAACACCTACTCAAACCCCCCCTATAGAGAGCTTAGAGTTATCGAGAGAGATAAAGAAAGCTTAGTAGAGCCTATATATAGAGAGAGAGATCACACAGCCTATAGTCTAGAGTCTGTAGGCAAGAATTAGATAAAGATTAAACTATAGAAGAAATTTTTACTTAAAAATCTTGTTAAAATCTCTGTAATTCTCTTCTTAAGAATGTGTATAGATTTATAGATTTCTCTCCCACTAATTAACTAGAGAAAGCGGAAGTGTTTCTTCTTCATTTTTTATGTTTGTTTCATGGAAGTTGTATAATGCTTCTTAATTAATTATAGGTAAACCAACAATCGTTAAATCATTAGAAAACACACTCCACTAACTCAATCCACTACTAGTACTACTTACTACTAATCATTCAATTTAGAAAACACTAGTTTATCATTTTTAGAGAAGATGATTGAAATTTCCTTACGGCTTCTCCTTTAAAACCATCATTCGTTACTTTTAACTGTACTGTGCAGTCCACTATCAATGATCACGAAAAGAAAGAGCGGTAAAGAAAAAGAAAAATGGCGGCTATAACTGCGCGCAGTCTTCACAATCATCCTTCTTTTCTGTTTATTAACTGGAAATAGGCGTTTTGATTTGATTTTTATTCATTTTCATTGACCCCCACTTCCATAATCATTACCTATTGGGTCCCGATTCTTCTTCTCTAATGCTATATCTGTATCCATCACCCATCCTATTCATATATCCATGTCATTATGCCCCCATCAACAGTTAATTATCATCGGATCATCATCTATCACCATCGTAGTTGCTGGACTTGCTACACCCACCCCTACTATTCATGTGTATTATCTATATTTGATACCAGGGTTTTACTAATACAAGATCAAATATGGGTCTCTTTCTGTGGTTTTCTAGTCTGAAATGTAAAGCTATTTTTGCATCGGTTGAAATAGAAATGTATTAAAAAAAAAATTACAAAAAAATGGTGTCTCATCAACAAAAATTGTAATTGTTCCTACTACTTCTATATTGTTCATTTTTTTTTTCCTTTTTTTTTTCCGAAAAGAATTGTTTTATCGTTTTATGCATATCGCTGTTTTTGTGAGTACAACTTTGGTACAGTGACCAAGCTAAGCTAGTCGAATCGAGCCTTACTTGGTTTAGTGAAGCCAATATCCGTTTATTTGAGAAATGGAGGTGCATACTGCATAGCTATGCCTTTTCGTGCATCAGTGACTACTGACTAACTTGCCATACTTGGTTCAGTATAGCAGTGTTTAAAAACAAACTGGACGAATCATTCCCACACCAAATTATTTGATTTTGGACTAAGGAAAATCTCTGGCCATTTTGGGTACGGCATGCATGCATGGTGTATGGACAGTACTTGGTAGTTTAGGTCAGCCGTTGGATGAAGAATTGAATATGTGGACGGATTACCTCTTTAACATATTTTGCATGCACATTCAATGGGGTTTCGGTGCATGCACGCAGTATACGAGATATTCCGTATGGATAACACTCTGACCGTTTGACTGAAACTTCTTCTGGCAGAATTTCAGCCGTCAGACAGACAATCGTTATCGAACCAGCTGGTACTCTGACTGCTTACTGTTAAGTACTTTTAAGTTGTTGACGGCTTATGCCCACATTTACAGGAAAACTTTTCATATGCGGCGTTAATGATAGCTAATTAGCTAGCTGTTACACAGTGTTATTTAAGATATTATAGACGACTATCTAGCGTTTAAGTTATCTTCATCGAGATACATTTTCTACGGATTAGCTTCAAGGATGAATAGTCCTGTTTATCAAAATAATATATATATATATATAAGGATTTTGGATCATACTTATTACGACTGTTATAGTTTGAATTTTATTAGTTTGAATTTTATTAGTATTTTTTTTATCGGTAATATTAGCATCGCAAATTTGCGATGCATCTTTTTTTTTTTTTTTTTTTTTTTTTTTGAAAGTTATAATTTCGATAATGGAAAAAATATTATAGATTTATTTACAATTGCCAAAATAATTTACTTGTCAATTGGATACAACACCATGGTCCTTTAGTTCCACCACAACAACCTCCCAACTGGTCTTGTATATACTGATTTGATTATCCAACAACTGGAATTGGGAGCGTATACAATAGTGGCCATCTCCTTCAGCAACTATCAAGATTAGACCTCTGCACCTTCCAGCTGTACCAGCACAAGACATCCTACAATGGAAACATAATTCGACAAGACACTACACAGTCCGCAGTGGTTATACAATGATTTCAAGGGAAACATCAACATCACCAACAAACCTGGTAGCAAATACTATATTTGTTTGGAAACTTTCGTGTTCACCAGAAATCAGAATGTTCCCATGGAAAGCTATAAACAATGGTATCAACGCTTGGATTACAACATCGAAGGCACATTTCAACCTCAGCGGCATGCCCTAGATGCCTTACTCAAGCAGAAACATCGGAAAACATGTTATTTCAATGTACCTTCAATAAACAGCTCCGGCGTGCATTCTTGCACCAGATAACAAGCTCAAGTACATGCTTTGTGAACTCAAATTACATCCACCAGCATCACTAATGGAGTTGTTTCATCCCTCACCATCTTTTAACCCAATCACTACAAGGTTACTCACTTTTGAATGTTTCTTACTCTGGAGTATCTGGATTGGTAGAAATGCATGCTTTACTTTACAAGAATATAGATATGACACATGTACAAATTTCCTTGATTGTTGTCAAGCTTGTAGACGAATTTATCCACTTACAAGGGATACAAATTCCTATAGGTCCAGGAATTAACCAAGCAACAACCACAGTGACAAGCACAAGAATCGCGAGAATAATTTATGTTAGTTGGATGCTTCCACAAGGATTGGATTACTTTGAGCACTGATGGTGCCGCTAAATTGAACACTGGACCAACATGTGCTGGAGCTATCGTCTGTGACACTGTGAGGGAAGTACTGCCTTCACTTTCGGTTCCTTTGGGAGAGGCATCAGTCCTTGTGGCAAAATGTTGGGCGGTATTATTGGGACTGGACTTGGTAATTCTATCTTTATATCAAATGTGATTCAAAGCTGCCAGTTAATATGTTACAATGTCAATCCAGGGCTCCTTGGTATCTTCTTGACATGGTTAGTGAAATTTTTCATAAGGCGGTTCCGTACTCTCATATTAGGGTTCACTGTGTTTATGGAGAAGCAAATCAGGCTGATAATGCTCTAGCCCCGGCTGCAGCTCAAGAATCTCAAATGTTGGTTTCCTTAGTTCTTTTCATTATTGGGATCACTCTTATCCGCAATACTCTTAGTTGTATCTGATCGCTTACAACGACCTCATATGCATGTAATATCGTCTTCGTAGTTGTTCAATAATATGGGCACTCTCTAAAAATTAATAAAAAAAAAAACTCTAAATGATTGTCCTAAACCAATGGTATTGGCAGTCCATATAAAATGTGAATATTTAACACCACTGATCAAAACATCTACCTCTTTATCTTTTATGCACGCCATCATTCTCCTATTTCTTCATCCCATATTACTCAGTTATCCAACGTATTGCAAAAAAGTATAAAAGTTATACCACCTTACCTTCAATTCTTCAAAATTTCCAAACTAATAACTCATGAATCAGATATTGCACCCTGATATAAAATAATCCCATAATGCAGTAACAAATTGCTAACAAAATCTTCCTTTTAGGCACACAAACAACATTATTTCTCAATGATATTGCATCCTGAAAAGACGAGGGTACTGAGTACACCACCAATCTTTTTGTTACAACCTATAAGATCAACATTGGATGGTTCCTGTATTCAAAGAACTCAAGATCGAGATCTCTTTCGTTACTGATTGAATCACACAACTAGAATCAATACAAGAAACAGAAAGGCTTTGTCAACATACAAGTACGATACTTTAATTATAAATGACAAGTCAAATATAATGCGGAAATAAAGTAAAGTACACAAAATAATTTTGTTAACGAGGAAACTACAAAGTTGTAGAAAAACCCCGTGACCTAGTCCAGTTTTGAATACTCTTAAGAATTAAACCGCCAACACACCTACTCTCAGACTTCGGACTAGTTGGTTAAAGCAACATGAAGACTGTCTTCAATACGATTATTAGTGACAAAGCTTCCTCTCAGTATTCCTGCGCCTCCAACCACAACAAGGTGATCACATGTACTCCCTTAAGGAAATATGTCCTTTACTGTCTTCCCTAAGAGTTTATCCACAATCCTTCGTGAAGACTACCGCTACCCGACCTCCAATCAGATGACTACAATATTTACGGAAAAAAACTAATATAGCGGAAGGTCAAACCACTATATGATATCCTTGGTAACTTACAGATATTTCACCGAAGTCGTTTTACACCAAGAGCAAGGATATTTAAATTTATTTGGTGATAAACCCCTTGAGATACCAAACAAGGTTTTAGAAATCAAATCCTTGATATTAATCAAAAGCAACCTTGTCGTCCCAGTTGAAATCAAGCAATTTTGGATGCGTACAATATAATGACCTTGACGAACAAAGTACCTGCAAAATAAACAATCAAAAATAACGATCTTGATTCCACTCAATACCCATTATGTTGGCTCGCAAACCGAGAACAGCTTGCTTAAAAATCTCGGTCAATACATAAAGAGTCGTTCTTATCACTACGATCTTGAGTGGCCTCATATCAGAAGAGAAGAACCTTAGAATAAACAAGATTGTAAGACTATGAGAGACGTGATAGAACATAACACAAGTACTATACAAAGAAAACTAATAAACATAAACTAGTTTCCCTTGAAAAGGTACTTCTAGACTTCTCGATCCCTAGATAAGACTTTCTCACTAATCCAGACGGAGAACAAAGTTCTAGCGTACTAAAAGGAATAGTAGGTATCACAAGCTTACTGTTCCGAAGAATGAAACTTGATAAAGGGACAAAGCTTGAAAGAGATACCGACTCCTATTTATTTTACCAAGGCTTAGCTTTGAAATGAGGCAGAGTAATTTCAAAATATTCTTTAAGCACATATTTATTAGTTGCAAAATTCCTCATTAGAGTGACCACATTAAATGGTATCTAATACTTTCACTATATTATTTAATAAAAGATATTTTTATTAAATAACATAAGGTAAAAGCAATCAAAGAAAATAATACTCTTAAATATATTTGGATATTTCATTAATTCGAAATATGGTGCTTACCAAATATACTCCTTGGGATAGAGTTCATTTCAAATTTTTGTCCTAAATTCGAGACTAATCTTAAGATATTACTTCCAAATGTAGACATCATCTTTGATAAAGTCGACACCAACTTCCTAAGGATTACCTGAACGAGCCAATTCTATATCTTAGGTGGAAGCGGGATGCATTCCGTGACGGCTCACGTTAGAACAACGGATTCCAGAAATGGACTAAGCCTCGAGTGTTAAGCTTAAGTGAACCAATGGTTTAAGAAAATTTTGAACCATACAATTAAAGACATACCATTAAAAGTACAGTGTATGATTCTCCGAGTAATAGCAATGTGGTACCACATGAATTCCCGATTTCAATGTATATGATCACGTTAATGATATCCGAGAATTCATATCAAACACCAGTACATACTCGATTGGGTGTTTGAACGTGTAGTATTTAAATAAAATATCACAATTTAAACACTAATAGTGGTGATTAGAAATCATGTGTCTACAAGCATGAGCGAGACGAACCATATTTCTAATGATGACTTAACCCGACTTAAGTTGTACATTGAAGTTGAATCAATCAATATTCAAATTGGGGATATCGAACTCCTTAATTCGTTGAAACACAAATCAAAAAGGTAAAGTCTGAATTTCGACATACGTTTTCTGAGATAACCTGATTTAGATTTCGAACTCTACATATTATTTAGCAAAAACCCAAATGTTAGGTATCAGATTTAGAGAACATATGAACAAAACCAAAGTATGGTTTTCAAATCTAGCGAAACCAATTCTCGATTTCGAACTTTATATTTCATGTTCAACAAAACCAATTTTAGGTTTCGAAACAAAGAACTCATATTTAGTTCAATACAAATGTCTGTTGTCGAACTTGAGAGTCCACGTGGTCAAAGTCGTTTGAGCATCACGTTGTTTTGTCTTTGAACGCTAAGGAATCTGTGGAGTTTCAACACAACATCCGACTTATTTGATTCTGTTAGAAGTTTCAAAGGCTGCTCTCAAGTGAAGAATTTACTCTGGGTTGCAACGATGAACTGTATTTGGCTCATTTGGGATTGCAGGAATCAATGCAGATTTGAACATGTGATTACACCCTCATCTGTTGCGATACGACGTCTCATATCTCTCACTAGTGAATCAGGTAAGAACATTAAAGGTTTTTGTTATAGCACTTCAACGGACATGCAAATCTTGAATGTCTTCCAGCTGCAAAGTCGACCATCAAGAGCTCCTCGTATATGGGAGGTTAAGTGGAAGCCTCCTCTCTTTGGGTGGATCAAGGTAAATATAGACGGATGCTCTCTTGGAAATCCTGTCCAGGCAAGTTGTGGTGTGGTTTCTTCGTGACCATAATTGTGTAGTACGTGGTTGTCTTGCTCAATCTATTGGACATGATACCTCCATGGCAGCTGAGTATTGGACGGCAATTCATGCACCCAGAATTGCACAGTCTAGAGGCATTAAAAAGCTCTAGCTCAAATGCGACTCTAGCGCTGTCATTGCAACTATTCATAACCGTTTCTTAATTCCCTAGAAGCTTGTTATACAGTGGTCTAACTGTATGAGATATATCTCTACAATTGACTTTAGATGTTCTCATAATTATCGTGAAGGCAATGTCGTAGCAGATCTTTTAGCAAAATATGGTGCTTCAATGGATTCTACATGGTGGAACCAACCTCCTATTTTTGTGAGATATAAGCTTGGTATTGACAGGTCTAGCCTGCCAGTTTACAGGTTTCGATGATTGTAAAAAAAAAATCTTTTATTTTTCTTTCTCTTGTCTCTTTGAGGTACCCCCTCTTTCTTTTTAATTGATTTTAATAAAATTCTTCCCAGTGTGCCAATGCCATGGGAAGCTTTAGAAAAAATCACTTAATACTCACATGGTGAAAATCCAATTAGGTTTCGATTCTCAAGTCACGGTAAACCACACAAACATAGTGCATTGAGATTCACTTTTATGGACAATACATATTATGGTTTTGAAACTTAAAGTGCATTTTATCAAAACCAAAATTGTGGTTTCGAACTTTAAAATCCATATGAAAGAAAAGTAGGAATATGATTTCGAAATCTAAAAGTAATATGCCATATCTAGATCTCATATGTTCAAAATCAAATGCATGATTTTGAACTCTAGAATACAGAGCCAGACAGAGATATAGCTTTCGAACTCAGAAAAGAAGTACGTCGAGTCTACACAACAAAAGTGTAAGTCACGATCTCGATTACTTTAGTACGTAAAAATACATATTAACAATCTAACAAAGTTAGACAAGAAAAGTCGAGACACAACACTATAATGAATATAATCTCATAAGAGTATAGAGACAACATCCATATAGACTGTTATTATCCAACTCGTAGGTTTTAGGAAAAACCTTATGTTACTTAGAGATGAGAAGAAAAGAAAGCGCTAATATGAAATGTCATAACTACAACAGAGAATACCGCAAGCGATATCGTGGAGTTATATCTTAAGACACTTTGATCACAAGTGATCAAGTCATAACGTAAAGGGCAAGTATTAAGTTATGTTTATCCATTGTAGCACAAGTGTAAAAGATATATGGAATCGCGTTATTTAGGCGAATATCCTCGTTTGTTCCTCGATCTTCTTTGTATTTTCAAATAGTGACTCTTAATCAAACATCTTTCACAACCTAAAGCTAACTGAACAATTTTTTTTACCTAATGTGTGTTTCAAGCGCCCGAGTTTTGATCAATACACCTGACATACCAACACTTAGTGAGGTTAACCGAGCATTGCTCTAACACATACCTTATATTAAGATTGTCCACCGCATGAATGATATTATATAATGATTGCCAGATAAAGAACTGAATTTCTGGCAGAACTTGTTTTATCCATACAAGTTTGTGAGGGAACAAAGTTGGTTGTAAATCTTCCCTACCGGGGCTAACCAACTATAAATAGATTTTACAGATAAAGAGTTACATGTTATGCAGAATATAGATAAGTCTTCCATATATGATAAAATTGGTGGAGTTCATAGCAGCCACATTACATTAGTAATGTCCACCGGCTCGTATTGTTAAAGACGTCGTGTATAGTTTAATTTCCTAGCTTATTGTAGGTTATTTACTTTATATATATAAAGGCAATGAGATGAGAGCTTTCAAGGACCTAACCCCTAGAAGAAAAAAAAATATAATGAAAAAAAAGAAAGAAAAAAAAAACAGTTATGGTGGTGTTATACGTTTTGGATTATGTTCATCTTTAAAAGAAATGTGGAGTTTTGTAAATATAACATAATACCGAAATAATAAAATCAACTTCATTGTTGTTTGAGTTCTCTTATTTTTCAATGTTTTTTTTAACGCAGAAAGGGCACAATTTATTAAGAAAAAAACAGACCTACACTAAGGTAGTATAAAGACTGTCAGATTACAGAATATGCTCAGTTATAGTAGAACATCGAAAGTGAATAAACGAAAATGAGTGTTAATACATAACATCTTCCCAGTTTGCCAATACAGTTGTTAAATAATATCCCTTGAAAATATGAGTACCCATGCACCCGTTGAAGAGTCTTCACAGAAACAATGATGTTCTTTAGCTCCTTATACTTCCCATTGTAATACCTGTTATTCCTCTCTAGCCAAATAGGCCACCAAATAGCAAAGGGGATGATATCCTAGATGTTCCTCTTAATGCTGAGTTGTTTCCCTTTTCTTATGTTCCATTCCCATAGGTTGTTTCTTACAGTATCCCTGAATACCCACTCCACACCATATGCCTCCAAGAAATATTGCCATAGTTATCAAGATGTATTACAGTGCAGAAATAGATGATGATTTGTTTCAGCTTCTCTTTTGCACGTTAAGCACCCATTCACAGCTATTGAATTTCTGAAAGTGTCTGTTGTAGGAGTTGCACTATAACATAGACTCCAAACAAAGAACACCACCTTCTGTGGTATTTTGGGATTCCATAGTGATTTGTAAGGAAACGTAATTAGCTCATCTCCCTCCAAAGCTTTATAACAGTCAGCTACAGAAAAAGGTTTCCCATTTTGCAGCCAAGTTCTATGATATCTCACCTCACCAGCATTGAAGTTAGACAACATATTCAGCAACAAAGCAACCTCTTTTACTTCCTCATTCTTCAACAACCTGCCAAAATCAATGATGGTTTTGATCCGCCATCTTTTAATCATGATGTGATGTGGAGTGATAAAGATGTCCTTCTTACTTATACTGGGGTGTAGGCGGTTGTACTGCACATTAATACCGGCCCACCGGGCGCTCATTATACCATCGCCCATAACAGATGCACATTATTACCATAAAACACCAGACACTACCTATACTCACGTATCAGTGAAGAAGCTCATTATATCAATACCTGACTATATGTAGTTTAGTCGAGGAAAATTTTGTCGCAAACCCTAGTTTTTCCTGATTATATTTGGTTTGGTTAAAACGACGTATTAAAGTCAAATGTTGCTTTTATACTCGTGGTTGTGGACGCTCTTAGAATGGACAAGTAAAAATTAACCAAACAAAATTACAAGATCAAGGATCAATCAAATAAGATGTTTAACTTGTGCATCAAAAATTCCCAAGTGAAGACTGTACAATAGTCGTCACCTAGTTATCCGAACAACTAACGTTTCGAGAGGACGACTAACCTTGCAACAATGATACACATATGTGTAGAAGATTGAAGGTGATATTTGTAGGAGGTCGGTTAGCTTAAGATTTAAGCAAACTTATATTAAGGCTCAAGGAAGCTCGTGAATTTGTATAGTTCGATAATTTACTCAGAGTTTAACCTAACCTTTGTATTTATCCAAAGTCCACAAGTGGTGGACGTACGTGAAGTGCACCTTGACTATAAGGAATGCGCACCAAAGATATAACATGCACAAGGTTCACGAACCCAAATATATTTGGAATTAATGAGCGTAAGATCTTAGCATGGTTCAAGAACTCTATGAACTATAGAGTTCAGTTACGTCCCGACTCTTATGGTATCCGAACCCTATATATGAAAAATTGGAGTTCGAAAACTTTCAACCATTAGAAGGTTTGTCAACTGGTTCGCAAACAAAAAAACAATTGGGGTTCAAAAACTTTTCTCCAACCATAATTTTAAAAATTAGTTCGCAAACCATTTGATATATTTGAGTTCTCAATCCAAGTTATGGTTTGCGAAGTGGTTCGCAAATCATTAAGGTACTTGGAGTTTTTAACCTTCATATACAAAGCAAACGCTCCTAAAATCCAAGAACAAAATCTCTTTTGAGTCTTACAAGGAAATGGCAATAAGAACCAGCCCTTTGCATTTGGAAACAAGACATAGAAATTAAGATAATATCATTGTAGGATACTTCTTGATTATCATTCTACAAGTCATTGATTATGTAATGATAGATTGGTTGTATAAACAAGAGTTCAATGGAATAATCCTTACTAACCTTTTGATGATGAATTATTTGTCGTAAGCTTTGTTTTTCAATATTAGAGGGATTCAATTCAACCACTTAACTTAATTCTAGTTCGAGGATGACTTTAGTAGACCAAATCAAAAATTGTGTTTTGACATCTAAAATTGACGGTTGACTTGATATACCAATGCCAATGGGTTCAACCGAGCATTGTTCTAACACTTTCTATATTCAAGAGTCAAATCTATAATTTTATTTTTGTAAAACCGTCATCTTTAGTTGAACATTCAATGTGGGCGTTGTTATTTGAATTTTGAATTATTAAAATCTATCATGCAAAGAAACCCTAGGTTAATCTCATTTGGAAATATTTTATCATTTATTTGCCAAGTGGTTTGTTAGCTCTTAACCACTTCAAGATAGAAATCCAATGAACCTGAGAACACCTTTATCTTATTGAATCATTGAGATTCGTTAGATGGACCACAGAAGATATTCTGATACGCACAAGTCCAACTAAGAGATAAGGAGTTATCTGTGGAAACCCGAGTGAAAATCCCGCAGAGTATTCACCAGACGGTTCACGAACCGTCCATGAAAACAAGGCGTACATTACGTGTACAGATCAACGTTTTCAGACACATGAGGAAAATCAGGTGCCACTATTCACGAACCGGTCGTGAACCGCCGAGTTTTAGATTAGGGTTTCGACTGGAGCCGCTGGAAGTACCTGGGTTGGGCCAATTTTCCTTTGTTTTCCCTCGGTAAATATGAGAATTAGATTGATAAAACTTACAAGAAGCAAACAATATACAAAAGCCATGCACCTGAAAATTAACAATTAAGACAATTAAACGGTTACAAACCCAAATTATGTCACAAAATATTCTCCCCGTACACAACTGATAATTAAGACCCAAAGATAATAAAAAGGCTACATGACAAAATTAAGTTACAAAAATTGTACCCAATCGGACAAGACACTGTCAAGGTAAACCCTTTCTTAGGTTCCTTGTTTTTACACCAGAAATAAGTTTAAGAATTTATTTGGACTATCGTTTTTTTCACATAAAAGATATCGTCTTCAAAGCTGAGCTTGTTTCGACTTGTCCAAATTATCCAAAAGATTGATTATGGAAGCACCTACCATGAAACTAGGTTAGGTGCTGAGATGTGTTTTAAGCTTCCGACCCATGATGATTAAGTCAATATAATTTAGCACAACTCAATCACATTTTGCATACGAAATCGAGAAATGCAGATTTAAGAGGGTGGCTGGTTCACCTGATTTGCAGCTTATGAAGAACCCGATTTTGTGAGCCTGAGATCAAGACCAAATACTTAGGTTTTTTTTTTTTTGAATTTCATGATCTTTATTATATCAAGTATAAACCGAACGCACTGACAAAATGCCTGAATTATCAATTAACCAAGATATTTCATCGACTGAAGTACTCGATGACAACAATAAGGCCATCAACTTATTCAATCTGGTTTTCGCAGAGTCTTTTCTCGAGTCCAAGGTTCCAAACTCCTCCATCAGCTAGGGATTATGCACATTTCATCATTGTCTATTTTTTCGAAGTGATGATTGTGTATATAACGGGATATTTGGTACAATTCCCACCCAAACGTCTTCCCAAAATATGATTGTGGGTCAATTCCCTACTTTTAGCATCATGCATAAATTGAAATAATTGATAAGAGAATAAATACCTTTCCAAACCTCGCACTTATTATAAGGATTATGTTTCTTTGTTTGTCAATAAATGGAAAGTGTTGTACTTCAAGACGGTTGCATTTATCAACGAGGAAGACTCTTTTTTGTTGAAACACCACCATTGTTGAGAAACCCCATCTTTATTCATGCTCTTTATAGATTTGAGTCCCAGACCTCCCTTTTTAAGCGGGATGCAACATGTCTCATAGTTCACGTAATGGTGACATTTCTTTGTTTCAGAAGAATCCCAAATGAAGTTGCAGATAATCTTTTCTGGAGTTTTAACCTTTGGATGGTAAACAAATAGAGAGAGCATATATATTGGGATATTGGACAATACATGCTTAGCTAAAGTTAACCCGTTTTCAAGAGGGAATATCTCTCCCAAGAGCAAAATCTATTCCTGCATTTCTCTATAATTTCTTCACATTTTTAAGATTGGTGGAATTATCACCTACCGCAAGACCTAAGTAACTGGAAGGAAGAATATATTTTTTACACCCATCATCACTAACATGTCTTCAAAATTAGAAGCACCCGCCACACAAATAAGACTACTTTTAGAAAAGTTTATTCGGAGACCCAAAACCATTTCAAAACCCAAAGGATAATACTTTATAAAACTAAAGTGTCATTTGCGTATTAAAGATAACTCTTTTTGAAACTCATTTCGAACCCGCCTAAGTGCCCTGATTCATGACCCGACTGAAATAGAATATTTAATGCTTCTAACACAATAAGAAAAAAGGAAAGGGAGAGTGAATCACCTTGAGTGGAGACTTTGGTAAACTTCAAGTGAGCAAAACAATTGATTATATATATGAGGTTGGAGTGTTGGTGATGCAACCTTAAACCTATTTTCTCCATAGTTCCCCGAAGCCCATCTTAATGAGAACTTCATCCTCAAAATCTTTTAACACGTGATCAAACGCTTTCTCGAATTCGATTTAACAAATGAATCTCGCTCTTGATTCATGAATCAGTGCCTTTTTGCTACTAATGTGTTATCAATTTATCTCTCTTTGGGGAAGGCAGATTGCTGAAAAGATATTAAAGAAGGGATTACCATCATAAGTTTCTCCATCAAGATCATAGAGATTATTTACACGTTATTTTGAAGCCCAATAGGTCTAAATTCTTTGATTTTTTCCATTGCTGACTTTTTCGGAATTAAAAAAATAAAATATTTTTGTAGTCTCCATCCAGTTTAGAGTACCACATTTGTTAAAGTCCCTGGCCACTTTCATGATTTAGCTTTCACTAAAGTGCCAACATTTTTGAATTATTGAAACCTGAAAAACATCCGGATCCGGAGTTCTATCTTGACCTATTGAGAGTCCCAAGGCAATCGTTTTCAGTATGAGGTGTTTCTAATTCCACAACAACATCTAGAAGTTTTTTTTTTGAAATTGATGTTTGAATTGAAGGTCTAGGGGTGTTATTCATTATAAACAAACTGGAGAAATAATCTGTCATTGAAGATTTGGTTAACTCTTTGTCATCTGTCACGATTTCAATGATTTTGTGATAGTGGATAATGTTTTTCCTTTTCTTCAATTTCACCACCATGTGATAAAATATTGGTGTTTCCGTCCCCGTCTAAATCCTAAGAGTTACCTGATTTTTTCAGTAACATTATATGTCTCATATCAGCGAAATTTTGCCAACAACTGTCTAGTACAATGGTAATGGCACCCCTTTCGTCCATAATGTGTGTGGGAGTTAGGGTATCGATTCCCACTAAGGAAGGTTGGATCCCTCTCTAATTTCCTCCATGGATAAATCTGAGATTAGACTCATATTCATTCACAGTTGTGATCTCAAAGTTGTCTCATGTAGATAAGAGTCGAGAACTCATTCACACTTGCTTTTTAGTCTTAAGAGCTAAGAAAGCTTGCCTTGGTTTTAGATAAAATCGTTTATATGATATAGAGCAATGATAATCGGTTAGATATTCTGCTATCGGTCTATAAGCTTATAAATATTAGGCGTTCGAATTCAGTAGCTTGATGTGCTCTACAGTCTACCTTGGTATTCTAGTTCAACAACTTCTTTACTAACGGAGAAGCAGTTGGATTAACAGTGGAACTGGTCCAACTAACTGGGTCTACTCAAAAGAGTGGGCCCAGCTGTGTCGTTAAAAAAAATGTAGTACTATCTATCTTAGCAATCATGTATGTTCAAAACACTAGGATGAGAGGATTGCCAAAACCTTCACACTAGCAAAGACAATCAACGGTCTCGATTTAAGCTTCAGCCAAGCTGGGCCTGGGACTTCGTTCATTAAGTTAATGGATGTATTCGGCAAGTGTGAACAAAGATAGGGGAAAGTGTTTTAGGGAGAAAGTAAAGGTTAAGTGGGAAGTGGACACGTTAGAGACAAATTTTGGTTATATAAAGTAATCGAGGTGAGTGTATGCGGGTCGTTTTATTGTCTTTTTCTTACTTGGGAAAACGACCAAATTGGATTTTTTATAATTGGTTTTAAGTCGTTGCTTTCATCACCATCATGCATATTAGAATCACTTTGGTGTCAATTATAGAAGCTTAGAGCGAAGAAGAATTCAAATTATTCCACTGATTTTTCTAGTCTTTCCGTTTTGTTTTCAAGGGTTTAAGTACTTCCAAAACTGAACGAAGCAATGTCTTTTCGTTTGTTTAGTTGTCATAAATTGTGTATTGCTTTTGGCGGATGGAGATCATAAATAATGTGTCTTGGTTAGTATTAAATTTACAGGAAACTAGCAACTGATTTCGACTATAAACTTGAGGAAAAAAAATACCTAACTCGTTGAGACTTTGACCCTAGCTAGTTGATGAACAAAACAACGAAAAGGTTAAAGTTGTTGACCTAGACTCAAGAGGTGACAAACAAAAATAGAGCAAAAACAATACTACTAGTAGTTACTACAAGTTAGAAAAGTGATCAAGATTCATGGAGTAGTTCTCAATGAAACCAAGTAGGGGGCTAGATGCTAATCACCTCCATGCCCGGTGGATATAGTTTATGTTCCCAAGGAATAGTTTATTTCATGTGGATTGAAAGTTTGTGATTTGTTGTAGACAAAGAACCGTCCATTCCAGATAAAGTTTCAAAGAGACCAGTTTATGCTGTAGTGCACTTGCATTTT